>JAHBCN010001828.1:0-105902 GCA_019359885.1 Listronotus oregonensis | reverse complement strand
ACATATTGGACCAATTTTTGAGTCCAATCCCAAATTTTAACTGTAACATCCCACAACCCTTTACAAGCCCTAATATACGTAAACGTTACCAGACCAATCCGGTGGTCTGGTAACGTCGATTTTGGTCTGGTTGTTGATCGAGTGTATAAATATTGGTCTGTATAAGCGGTTTTATAAATATATATATATATATATATATATATATATATATATATATATATATATATATATACTTGTCTGACCGACGTTACCAGACCTTATACATACAATAGACAACCCTAGACCACCAAGAAGGAATTTCGATAGAGAAGTATAAGTTTCAAAAATTAAATCTTGTTTTTTACAACTTCTCACGCAACACTAGAGGGGTAAGCTATTTGCTTAAATTAAGATTTTCATATATTCAATACACCTTATGAATCCAAATACGTACAACATAATTTTTAAGCCATCGAAGATACAAATATTACATACTCCGCCGACGTTACTAGACCACGCAGGGTTGCCAAACCTTTATAAAGTAGATTAAAATTCTGGCTGGAAAACGTCTAATATGTAGTTAGTTTTTAAACGGTTTTTAAACGTTGATATGGGTGCTTCAGTTTAAAACGCGGCTATTTATCGCAGTTTAATATACAAATTTGTTATATATGTTATGCTCAATAGTCGAATTTGGGAAATACCCTAAAAAAAATACGCAAAACTAGTTTTGAGCAAAGAATATTTCCTAAACCCGAAATTTTATTTTTTTGCGGATATTGAGCATTACGAAATAAGCAGGACTAGTTTTGCGCATTTTAAACTGTACAATACTAGTTCTGTACATTTCTGAATAACCCTCATTAGTTTTGCTTTTTTAATGTAATTAGCGCGCAGGGTCCAAATAAAATAAAGTTTAAAATGTTTTTTAGTAGTATATTTTATTTAAATACTGACAAATACAACAACAAATAGCACTTTATTTTTAGGCAAATATCCGGTTAAGTTTAAAAAATTATTTATTTGAACAAAAGCTTAAATCATGGCCCTAAGAATTGTAGGTGTTATTCTTTTTTAGACAAGAACATATTGTACATACATGAAATAAAACCTTGTGTAGATACAGAAATATCGGATGATGTAGTTCTTAGTGATATTTCTTGGTCATTCTTGTCGCCAACATTGATACCGTCTAAAAAAACATTATTATTAGCCAACAGAAATTCGTTTCTACAAAACTTTTTTTGTAAAATTTCAGTCGTTATTGCCAATTTGTAAAATCCATCATCAATCGATTGAACAACTGCCATTACATTTCGTGGTGTTAATCTACCACAATCCACGTCTGGTATTCGTACAAAGACATTATCGCCAACCAGCGCTGGTTTAAATTATTTATTTGATTCTGCGAGCATCAAATTGGCTTGTACTCGAAAATTTTTTTGGCGCTTTTACGATTCGTAATTATATCGCAAGAACATTGGCAAAGAAAACATTGAAATTCTGATTTAAATTTGCTTACTTTTAAAATACCGCATGTAGCATAAATTTTTCCATTGCACTTTGAGCAGCTTTTCACAATGGCGATAGGTTTTTGACACACAATACATAGCGAACCTTTGTTTTGGTTTATTAATATGTTTTTAGGTTCTACACCCACTGTAGTGGCGTATTTTCTATTTCTCCATCTTGAATGAAACCATGCACTTCACTACCGTCCATATTTTACTCAGCGACAATAGAAACTTGCACTTCAACTGTTTCACTTGACATATTTTCCATTACTTCATCTTGAACGAATCCATGCACAATACTAGTTCTGTACATTTCTGAATAACCCTCATTAGTTTTGCTTTTTTAATGTAATTAGCGCGCAGGGTCCGAATAAAATAAAATTTAAAATGTTGTTTAGTAGTATATTTTATTTAAAAACTGACAAATACAACAACAACACTATCGTCCATATTTGACCTGTTTCACTTTGCATATTTTCTATTTCTCCATCTTAACTGAAACCATGCACGTCACTATCGTCCACAGTAAAGGTAGTAAAGTAATGACTTTTCATCATAAGATTGTTTTTGAGTACCTGAAGCCTCCAATAACCGAACTAATTGATAGTCGAATTCAGGTTGCATTTTTATATAGGCACATGGGTGAATATCGTAATTATAATAATTGTAACATACACAATTTCACGAGCACAAACGAAATAGGTTTAAAACAAAAAACAACAACATTACCCGACTTTTTGGGTTTGGTAGGCTGTAAAATAGGCAGAACTAGTGCTGGCCATTCACAAATGTACAGAACTAGTTTTGCACATTTCAAATTGCGCAAAACTAGTTTTGCCCATTTTAAATTGCGCAAAACTAGTTTTGCTTGTTTTGTAATGTTCAATTGCCGTATAAAATTAAAATTTCGGGTTTGGAAAATATTCGTTGCTCATAACTAGTTTTGCGTACTTTTTTTGGGCATTGCCCGAATTTGATTATTGAGCGTAACATATACAAAACGAATCGTTCAAAATTAATGGTGATATTAGCAAGATCATTAAACAACGAAAATACAGGTAGTTCAAATAAAACAGTAATAACTTTATTTTTTATCAAATTCTGTGCGGGTGTAAATTATTAACATAATATTAAATATTATTTATATATTTTTTAAATCTTTGAGAAAAAAATTGTATAAATCTTAAATAATTACAATAATAATAATATTAACAGCGTTATTAGCAAAAAGCCCGTTTATTTTGGGATGCTACCTTTTCTTGATCTACAAGGTGTGCCAAAAATAAAATATTGTCAAATTTCTTTGGTTAAAACCGAAGTTTCATTTCATTATATTTTTAAATGTAAAAATAACTTAGGTTTGTCAACAATTTTATTTTTTAAATTAAACCCCCTTACATTAATGTTTAAATTTAACGTTAAATTGTATTCAATTTTATGTAAACATGTTAGATTTTTTCAACTATTTTCAAGGTATAAGTATTTAAAAATCGTCTATTTCTTCAGATGTTATAGAGCTGAGTATTTAACATAAAATATTAATTATATCGTGTCTTCGGGTGTCCCAAAAGTATGGACACACCTAAATATCTTGGAAAATAAGGAAGATGGGGAAAAAAAGTTTTGTTGAGTTTTGGGGAATCAAACGGTATATCTGATGCTGACTTTAACTTTAACCTTGACCTTGATCTTCAAGGTCAAAATGATTTTCCGATTCCGAAAAAGTAAAAAATTGTACGTCCTAGACGATAGTTCATATTTTTTTGAATGAGCTTAACAAGGTGTTAATAGGAGTTTGAGTAGGTAAGCTAGGAGAGCACGGGCTCACTTCAACGTCACCGAGTCGTAAGTGAATGCGGATGACCAGTTCAATGGATGTTCGATACTGGATCGATAGGTGTTGGATACCGGTTCAATAGGTGTTCAATACCGGTTCGATACCGGTTTAATAGGTGTTCGATACCGGTTTGATAGGTATTCGATACAGGTATCAAACCGTAACGACCCACTAACATACCGGTACCGAAAACCTTTCGAATCGGTGTCGAACCGGTATCAAACACCTATCGAACCGGTTTTGAACACCCTTCGAACCGGTATCGAACACCTATTGAACTGGTCATGCGCATTCACTAACGACTCGGTGACCTTGAAGTGAGCCCGTGCTCTCCCAGTATAACTACTGGATTAAATTAAAAAAAAAACTTTGACCTTGAAAATCAAGCTTAAGGGTAAAGTCAAGGTCACTATCAGAATCGTTTAATTTTCCAAAACTTTTAACCTAACTTTATTTTTCCTAGCGCTATTTTTTAAATCATAATATTTCCATATTTTTGGGACACCATGTATAATATATATATAAATTAAAACTGTTTTCAATTCATAGATACCATTTTTAAATTTAAATTACATACATGTCAAATAAGGTTAATTGTCAAAATTTTTGACAGTTGACGTGAGTTACTGTTAAGTTAAAATAAGTAATGTAAAAACCGTCTTCCTCTGTTAAAAACATTGGGCTCTACAACCTCTGAAAGTTGAGAAATAGCCGATTTTCAAATAATTATACCTCTAAAATAGTTACATCAAGTATCATCTATGTTACATGAAAATTTATAAAGTTTAGCACATACCCTAAAAATTAATTATTCACATTTTTTACATTTATAGTGTCCCATTAAAAAAAAAATTAAGTTAATGTCTGTATAAGGAACGCTGAGTATAGTCTGTGTAACGAATAACTTTAAATTTGACAGTCGTCCCGCGTTTTTTAGTGTTAAATTTTATAGTGATGGACACTTACGGTCATGTTCAAATCTTAAGTAGTTAAGAAAAAATAAACACATTAATATTAAATTATAGGCAACATTAATGTTGTTATACAACTTCAAAATAAACGGAATGTATAGTCATACTAAAAAGTTAAAACAAAATCGCTGAAACCACGTAATAAAGTACTTTAAATATCTTTTTATTTTATTCTCATAAAATTGCAGTAAATTAAATAATACGTACCTGAAAATATGGATAGTAGATCCTAAAACCAATTTACAGGGTGTTTTAATTTTAACCTACTTAATACTCGGTTTTCGGGAACTAGATAAGATACGGACATGGTATAATATGGGGCAAGGTTGAGCTATGCCGTCTTTCAGTACTAAAAAACATTATCCGACCATTGTCGAAGATATACGAAGATAAACAAAGTTTTGGTTTTTTAAATTGTTTAATTTTTTATGCCGATCATTAAACGAATGATACAGAATAAGGTTTTTTAAGTTTATTGTCTGACTTTGTGGCTTATACTGGCCATTATTATGACAAAATTCCATTTTTTTTGTTTTTTTTTGTTCATTTTATTTTGATAATGTAGTAGGGTTGCATATAAAAAATGTTATTCGGAATATAATTAATTTACCTTATTTACGAATTACAAATAATATTTTGTTTAATGGGCAAAAAAGTTATGATAATGGATTATATAACACACAGTCTTAAAAAGAATGTTTAAAATTGTAATATTACACAGGGCTTTATCTGGGACACAGCAAAAATTAAAAAAATATCGGTATTTAGACATTCTGGCGCCAAAAAGAAAAGAAAGCGGCTGATAATGGCCAGTGTAAGCCAAAAAGTCAGACAATAAACTTCCATCGGTATAAAAAATTAAACTAATAAAAAACACTTCGTATATCTTCGACAATTGTCGGATAATATTTTTATGCTGAGAGATGGCATAGCGCAGCCTTGCCCCATATTTAACCAAATCGGTATCTTACCTAGTTACCGAAAACTGAGTAGTAAGTAAGTTAAAATTAAAGCATTCTGTATATTTTTTTCCAAAAAATTATTGGTAATTTGTAATTAACAGTATTATCTCGTAATAAGGTCATTTTTTACATCATAATTTTAAAATAGACCATATTACATTTACTCATAATGAATTTAATTATAACCCGCTCTGGTAACCGGTCAAAATGACACTTAAACAAGGTATACGACAAAAAGAAAAAAAAAACGGTTCGAGATATCAATTTAGTGTTTAATTATGGCAAACAGTAAGCAAAACTAATCATTACCGCCTATTTTACAAACCAATTAAAAACACTTTCATCGATTCTCAAAAATTTCACCACTACATTTTTGTTTACCCCTGTATAAGGCCAAATTATTACTTATTAGTAAAACTTACCTTAACCTTAAAACACCCAATGTTAGCAATTGAATAACAAAATCTGATTTAAATCTATCGATGTGATAACAAACTACAGCACTTTAACAAAAAAAAAAAAATTTGCCATTTTTTGTATTTTGTCTCATAACTCTAACCAAACGGCATTTTTTTCAAAAATCTCAATACTGTTTCGAGATAATAAATAAGTGTAATGAATGCACTATATAAACACTCTTAAAAAAATTGTCTACCCTTTTGCCACCTTCAAGAATTTTTGCAGTTTTACCTTGCCTTCTTTAACACCCCGTATAATGAGGAATTTAATAATTTAAATTCGATTTTTAATCGGAAGCAAACTAAGGACAAATTGGCCAATCAAACACAAAAAAACCCAATTAAAAAGAAAAAAAAAATAAAAAGTTACAGGTGGTTGAAATTCATCAAAAAAATCAGGTGTCTCCAATCCAGTGACGACCAGTTTAGATACAGGATAAAAAAAAAATCCTTTTTTTATATGGAGTTATTGTTTTAATTAAACAGCACCACTATTGTAATGTTATGATAAAAAGTTTAAAGTATTATTACTAGAAACGAAGACTTATCATTTATTTTTATAAGTGAAATATGTTTGGCTTTATTAGATTAGCTTTCATTTAGACATAGTACCAAAGATGACATTAGCAAGAAGAAGTTCTGGGTTTTGCTAACAAATAAAATAAAAGTTTTGAAAAATACAGTGAACATAATAATATATTGGGTGTCCTATACGTATATAAACATAAAGGTTTGATTAACACCTCAAAACCCTATAGGAAAAAAAAGTAAGTATAATACTGGGCAACAAGATAATTTTAGGTAAATATTTTTATCTGTATCGATATTTTTGCTTTTGCAATAAGAGACTCCTTAAATACCTAAGAACTATTTAAATTAAAATATAATTTTATTAAAGTTTTATTAGGTAATTACAATAACCTTTCTTTTTTTAAAGTAAACCTGCTTTTAGTATTTTTTTACGATTTTTACCGTTAACGAAAAATAGGTTACCTATGTTTTAAATAATTGAAGCTTTGTTTTTAATACGCCGAAAAGCTCTGCGAATAATGCTTTTAGGGTGAATATTTTAAGCCGTTGTTAAAAGTACGTTGTAATTACGATAAATGTGTTAAAATTTGATGGACCTGGCTAAGTTTATATTATAAAAAAAATTACAAAAAAGTTTTAAAAAATATTAAACTGGGTATTAAATTAGGTTGGTAGGTTTTTATTTTCAAAAATTTTATGAGTAGATTTTAAAAAATGTATAATTAACAAACAACATAATTAAATATTGTCAAAGTAAAAAAAATATGCGCAGCGCCCTCTCTAAGTCATATGCACAGGATAAAAACCATTTTAAAAGATATTTTGTTGAATGTTACGTTTAACCTGGGTTTTTTTTAAATTTCCTATACAGGGTGCTAAAAAAGACGCGACAAAATTTAAGGAGGTGACATCAGTTTCCATAAACATAAGTCCGAAAATGTATGGTTTCCAAGATACAGAATGTTAGTTTTCTTAAATAACCGTTTTTGAAAAAGAAATCAAATATCCTTTGACCGACTTTTTTACAATTTTATAGCGTTATTTGTAGCTATAGGGGGCCCTCACTAAATTAAAATTATTAGATTCATTAGAGTCAGGGGAAGGACACCTTAACCCATTTTTTTGACAAAAAATATACGCCAATAACTTAAATTACCCTATGATTGTTTTAAAATTAACGAACTCAAAATAAAACTTTTTGTCTCCTAAATTTTCCTCGTTATCTTCGCTTACGAGTTAAAAATAAAAAATAATTTTATTGATCGTCCATTTATTATACAAAAGCATTTACAGTTATACTTATTGTTAAATATTTTTTACCCTGTAGTTAGGTGGAAAAAATTCGCGCAGAAGCTTTACGCTAAAGAAACATTGAAAACATAATTTATGATTTTGATGTTATGATTAATAAATGTAATTAAATGTCGCTTTTATCAAAAATCAGGCTTACCCTTAACTTTAGGATAAATTGGGTTAATTAAGGATGCAAGATTTGGTTAGCTTGAGGACAGAGCAATCTATCACTTTTGTTTACATTTAATGAGAGACTGTGTCCAAAACAAGGCTGGCTTTTAGATGGTATCATAGTTTTATAACATTGAGGTTCGTTTATATTACTTAAAAGATAATAAATAAAAGCTGGTTTATGGAGACAACTTTAAATATAATTTAACTTTAATTCAACTTTAGTGTAAGATAATTGCACACCAATATATAAGCGCGTTTATACAAATTTTAAGAAAACTTTTACTTTAACTTTTATTTAAGAAGTTGGCCAACGTTTTTCTTCTTAAAGTTAAATTAAATAATAATGAAAATGAGCATGCGCGAGCAGTGTAACCAAACTTAAAATTTCCCTAGACCGAGCTGTCAACTTCTCGCTTTACGTTTATTTCTATTTTAGTAATGTATTTTTCCCATAATAAATAAAAATACAAAAATTATAATAAACCAAGTACAAAAAATAGATAAAACCTTGTCAAAACATAAAAATGGTCGAACTGCAATATGTAAAGACATTTGACATTTAAAATAAAAATTCCTAGATTAATACCTACTCTACGAAATTTTCGTGTTTCTGCGCTTGCATAAGGTAAATGTAAATATTTTCTATAAATGGTCTAGAAATTTTTAAAGTTAAAATGAATTTAAATAAAAGTTGAATGATATTTAAAGTTGTCCACCTAAACCAGTCTTAATATTTCTTCAAGTATTTTAAGTTAAAATAGTGGTGCGTATAATAATAAAAAATAGAGTGAAAATGATTAGTAACCAGATGGGTCCTCTTTAGTGTGCCATGATGTAGTAGTACAAAAAAAGGTATATGGATAACGTCCGCGGTGATACCACATTACCAACTTTAAGATGGAGTGAAATCCAATAAAATACAAACAACCGACGAAACTGGGAAAGAATGTGTCATATTCCACCAAAAACACTTATGTAAAATAGGATCTAAGTTCCTATCCAAAAATCTCCTCTCTTAAGATCTAAAATTAGACCAAGCTCTGTCCACATTTTTGTTTCACTCTTTATTGACTTTTATATTGGCAAGTTTTTTACTACTCTGTCTGTAATATTGAATGTTTTTTTTATCAATACAGATAGTTTTTTTATGAACGCAAACACATAAATAATAATTAAGTCAAAATAGTGAGAAACAAAATTGTGGACAAAACTTGCTCTAATTTTAAATCTCAGTACTTTAAGGGGCTGAGAATTTTCTATGGGAACTTGGCGTGGTTTAAATAAGTGTTTTGCTAAGATCTCTTTTGTTTTTTCTAAGTGAAATGTATAAATTTGTTAAGTAAATAATTTTTTCCACTTGCGTGCGCAAAGTACTTACTTTGCGCATGCAAATAAGTGCACAAAGTTTAACTTTGCGAACGGAAACTTTTTACGCACGCATTTTCGTTCTGCATATTTGCCGTTTTTATGTTCGATTTTTTAATGTATTAATAACTTCTGGATGAAATAATATTTAAAAAAAAAAGGTTTTATATATTCTTTTATTGTGCTTTATTGAATTTTAGATACATTTGGCGCTTAGTAAATATTCCATATCAATTTTGTTTATTATCATTTTAATATTTTTCCATGCACCATGTATTTCATAGACACCATACTAAACAATAAAAAATCGAAGAATTTTTCTTGTTGCTGCAGCAACCAAATACGAACATTTTTTAATGTCACGGAAGCATCAGAAAATTCGGTAAAAAGTTTAAAATAAGTTTTTAAGAATGGAGGAAGAATTGCCAGACGATGTTTTAAAAGCCGCAAGTTTGGCCAACTTAGAGCTTCTGTCGGCAAAATCAAAAGAAAAGTACGAGAAACAGTATAATTCATTTGAAACATGGTGTGAAGAAAAAGGCGTTATAACTTTGAAAGAGGAGGTACTTTTAGCCTTTTTTTTTTAATTAAGCAAGGAATTTAGTCTAAATTCTTTATGGTCGAAATACTCCATGCTAAAGAGTGTTTTAAAGAAAAATGTAGATATCGGCAAGTTTTTATAAGTTAGCAGCATTTATTAAGAAACAAAATGTATGCTTTCGGCCAAAAAAGTCAAGGATTTTTTCAAAAGAAGAAATATCTACATTTATTGATAAAGCACCTGATGAAAAGTATCTTTTGATAAAAATTGCGACTATTTTTGGACTTGAATGACTTCTGAGCAGCATTTTTTAAAGTTGCCGAAACCAGAGCTTCCGGCGATCTTCTGCAACGCTACTTGCAAATTCCGGAAAAGGACTCATAGATATAAATCGGTAGGCGGTTGGAAATCGACAACGGTAGCTGAGGGATACATTGAAGAATCAACAGGCCACAAAAAGGGGTTAAGTAAAAAAAAATTAAACTGCAACAAGCCAAAAACTCTCAAGAAGCAAATGTCCTGTTCCACAGACGCTGTTCAATCAGCTAAAACACAAGATTTTGTCTTAACATCGAGCAGCAAACCATTATCGACGTTTCTAAAAAATCATTTGAAATCGGCCATAAACCTTCAACATGCAACTAATTGTACTTTCAACATTAATATTGTAAATAATAATTATTAATATTTTTTTTTGTATAATCAGTTAAAATAAAAATTTTGTTATTTACTTTGGATTCTTAATTTTTACTGAAATATTCATATATTTCTAATAATCGTATTCTTTAATAAAACGTAGATAAAGTATTCGCAAGTAGAAAACGTATTGTTCCTAATACTTGCGCAAAGTGACTTTTCCGCACTTAAAGCTTATAAAGTCTAACTGCTTTGACGTGCGGAAAGGTATCACTTTGCGCACTTATTAGGAAAATAACTATTTTCATTATATATTCTATCACAAATATGATTTTGAGGTCATATTTGTGTTAGAATATAAAATGAAAATAGTTATTTTCCTAATAAGTGCGCAAAGTGATACTTTTCCGCGCGCCAAAGCAATCAGGTTCACACTCCAAACTATCCCTAAATGTGCAATTTCTAAAATGTTTTCCTACTTGTGTCCTAAAACCTATTAACATAATAAATTTTAAGTTTTCGCACCCTTGAGGATTGCCCCATGATTTAAATAAGCCAGTAGTCAAATGGGCAATGTATTAAATCAGATCAGATCTCAGAAAGCACATGACGAAACTTTTTAGATTTTTTGCAGGTAACGGGAAAACGTAAATCGGTACACCTCCACACCATAAGTAATTGCCAACAAACTCCGCTATCGGCTGAAAATGAACTTCAAAAAGTTCAAAGTCAAAGTTAAAAATTATTTTTAGTTTTTGGGACACCCGGTATTAATTATTGACGAACTATCTTATCAATAGGTTTAGCCTAGCTTTACTTATCTATGAAATGTACACCTCGTACCAAACCTTATAATTTTACTTGCTTATATAGAAAATATGTAATAGCCAATTTTTTTTTGCTAACAGTGAGAAAGTAGCATTAGCTATCATAGGAACTGACATTTCATCAAATTCTTTAAATAGAACATTTCAGTAATTTGCCTGAAATGCGAGACAATTTCAGACACTGTGTCACTGACAGACCACAAAATCCTACTGCCTTGTTAGCGCTTTGACCTCGTTCCACTGCCGTACGGTCTCCGATGCGACCCATTTCATTGGTCTATTTACTTGATGCGCGCGTAACGTACTCTTACGACGCTGCTACCCCTTTCCGCGTCTATCCAACTCCCGACTGACCCGAGCTCTAGTTGGATGCGTCGACTTGCTACGTAATAACAAGCTCACGAAGCATGCCGATGTGTTATAGTTGCATTGCGACGGGCAGCTTCCTTTGTTTCGTTGGTTCTAGATCGTTAAAAGAATCTTTAGAAATAATTTAAATTTATTAAGGTTATTATTTCGGAAGCTATTGCCTTAAGGCAACACTTTGTTAAAAAAATATATTTTGGAATTTGCGAACAAAAGTTGTTTTTTTTTGCAACGCTCCCAAAAATTTAAGTTTTTAAAGCGAATCTTTTTTGTATTTTTTTCCTTAAATTATTTAAATATTATTGTCAAATCTCAAAATTAACAAAGTTTTTTTTATTTTGGAACAGTCCACAAAGGCTGATGCCTAAATACTAACGCACCGTGGGTGTCTTAAGTGTGGTGAGCGGGAGTTTGTTCATACGGGACTTAAATATTTGGGGATTGGGAGGAAAAGGAAAAACTTCTGCGGGCAGCAGGTTCCATAGTCTTGACACTCTAGGGATGAAGGAGCGAAGAAGACGGAAAATTCGGGGCCTCTCTAACTGAACTGTAAAAGGATGCATAAAAGTTGCACTACGTGTTGCTCTGTTGGGAACTGCTAGAGAAAAAATTTTTGGCCATCAAGTGAAGCCGTGAAAATACCTATAGAAGACGACAGAAACCCTTACAGTCGACGGCGGGCAAGAAGAGAAAGTCTTTCTGTAAGCGTTGGTTCATTAATAAGACGAACGGCTTTTCTTTGAATGGAGTCCAGAATGCTAAGTGTTGTAGGGGACGCCATTCCCCAGACATGAGAACAATATTCTAAAGAGGGGGTGATTTGGGATACATACAGAGTATACAGATTGGGAAAAAGGAAATAATTTTGACTCGAAAGAGAATCCCAAACTTTTTGAAGCTGCCCAGGCTATGGATGTAATGTGCTTGTGCCAATTGAGGTTATTCTGAAAAGTAACGCCAACAAGATCAAACGACTCTTTGTTTTGCAGAACTTGGCCGCTCATATGTAACGGATGAGCATTGGCAGACTTTTTTCGCGACAGCGAACATGACTGTGTTTTTGAGGCACTAAACTGAACAAGAATTTTTACGACTCAATCCAAGATAAGTTTGAGGTCTTGTGAAAGAGATATCTGCATTGACCTGCGCTTGTTTTCCAAATCAGAATTACATGGTGGCTTAAGAAATTGAATACTGGAGTGGAGGATACTATCGTCAGCAAAGGGTGAAAATCGTTAATGTGTAGAAGAATCAGCGTTGGTACCAGCTCTGAGCCCTGGGGCACCCCAGCTTTAATTTGGTACAAGCTGGAAGAATGACCATCTACAGTAACTGATATATGCCGTTTAGAAACGATACTAGAAAGGAAACTAGAAAGCCAAGAGCAAAGCTTAGGTGGAAGATAATGGAAGTTTTTAAGAACCCATCATGCCAGACCTGATCGAAAATTTTGGGTATGTCAAAAAAACGATTTTGGGGTTACCAAAACTCAAGGGGCTTTTAATTTGGGTGAACAAAGGAAAAAAATTAGCAGTGGATCTACTGTGACGGGAAACCATACTGCATCATGTAAAATTTAAATAAGTTTTCTGTGTTTTTCAAAAAACCATATAGTTTAAATTTTTTATAACAATCCTCCCAAAGCAAAAAAATTAAATTTAAAAAAATAATACAAAAAGAGGATTCGCTTTTGAAACTTAGATTTTTCTCTGGTAGCACAAAAAAAAAAACATTTTTTGGCAAATTCCAAATTAAAATTTTCTTTACCAAAATGTTCCTCTTGCGTTCCCTAGCATCTGATATATATTTGGTGAAGGTATCAGGTCCTACTTTTAAGATCAAAATTTTTGAATATCCTAGAGCCGCCACTGCTATATACATCCCAAATAAGACCCTCTTTAGAATATTGGTCTCGTGTTTAGTGAGTAAAATCTCCGTCCTAATAATGATCTCATGCTTGCAGAAAAGCTTTTTTTTTTCTGCCAATCGACGGGCTATATGGGATCTGTCGCTCTTTTGTGGGTATTCTGACGGCTTCCGCTTTGAAGAATTAGCCAGTAGAACTCTCCTCCGGCAGTTCTCGACATAGCAACATGTAGGTCCCGGGGTATAACGAGCTGACCCTGTTCAGCTCTATTGACCCCTATGAACTTGCATATCGCCTGCAACAAAAAAGAAAACCCCCCCAAACTAAAAAAAAACTAAACTAAATTTTAAGAAATTTTTGCTCTAAAAACTAAGGAAATTCTGATAGCATTTATGATCTTTTGTCATAAATGACTGGTATATGTATAGACAAAAAAAAGGTATGGCGTGTTAATTAATTTTAGGTTAACCTGAATTTACTTCAGCATCAAAGTTAGGTAACCACGTATTATTTAAATTAACGGATATTGTTGCTACACATTTATCTTTATTTAATAAAATAAATGCACTTTCCTTTATTTTACGTTTTTTTGTACAAGCTTCCCTTGCTAAAATGCTAGAAGCATTCCGGTTTATTATGTGGTTATTATTAAATGCGTGGTGACAGATTTTTGATTTGTGGAATTTTGTGTTTCTAATGTATGTTCTATGTTCTTTTATGCGTTTGGCTAATGGTCTGGAAGTTTCACCTATATAACATTTATTAAATTCACAAGGGATCTTAGAAATAACATTTTTTGTGTTTTTGTTTATATTGTATGGTATTGTTTTTGTTACTTAAGATCTAATAGTGTTTTGTATTTGTTTTAAAGATAATGCGAATATTACATTTATTACCTATTCGTTGAATTTTATTTGATAAGCCAAGAATATATGGTAAAAATAGAGTTCTAATAAGTCCACTTTGATTTGGGCTTAAATTTGGTTGTTCAAATTTTAGAAAGTATTTGTTTATAAAATTAAGATAATTATTTGAACTAAAATATATTTTAAAAATTCTTTTTTGTTTTCTTTGTTTTGATCAAAACAAATTATTTTAATTCTATCAAAAAGACATTTTTACCATTATTGGGTGATAAGATTTAAAATTTAAGTATCTGTTTGTATGTGTGGGTTTTTTTGTAAATTTTAGTTTCAAAATTATTGACATTTTTTTTTATTAGATTATCAAGAAAAGAAATTTGTAAGTTTTGTTATTTTTCTAAGGTAAAGTGAATAGTGGGTTCTTGTGTAATAATGTGTGTTAAACAATTATTTAAACAATTTTCGTCATGTTGATAAATAGAAGAAATGTCAATTATATATCTCTACGAAACTAAAAGTTTATAATGATTATTTTGTACAAAATTGGATTCAACATTTTTCATTAAAATATTACTTAATAATGGTGATAAAAGTGAACCCATGGCCATGCCAGAGGTTTGTTTATAAGAGTGGGTGTTATATTAAAAAAATGTTGTTTTTACGCAAAAAGTTAATAACTCAAGAATAGAGTTTATGTTCAGTTTGGTTCTTTCGCCAAGTTGGACATCATTTTCTAGTTTACTTTTAACAATATTTGTTGTTTTATTAAATATTATTTTTTTTCCAAAAAATAAAAAGGGTAGTACCCTAAAGAAAACAAACCGAATTAAAACTATAGAACATATTTATAAAGCAACATGTAGTAAAACTCTTATGCATTTTTCCACAGTCCAACCTAAGAGGCCCCGTACTTCTCACTTTTTACGTTTTTTTTTTATCGCTAGGGTGTTAAGACTATAGCACTACCGGTAAGTTAGCTTAGGCTTTAAACTTTCGTGAAATAACGCAAGTTAAAAAAAAAGATAAAAAAACAAGGAGATTTATTTGTTGAAAGTGAAACAAAAAACACTTTTACAATATTTCGTTTATATAGGATCATAAAATTGTTTTTATTTAATTTTTGTAGTGGATTTATATCTCTTTATGGACCTAGCAACACCTGCATTTTCGTTAATGGCCCATAAAATAAAATGAGCTATAAACTGAGCAGTTTTGCTGTTTGTACTTATTGTTAGATAACAATATAACTCGCATAAAATAAAAAATCATAAAAATTACATTGCAAGACAGTTTAGATAAGTCTTTACTAATATACAGATTTTGTTTACTATATTTACTACATAAAAATGATAATACCATTTTTACATAGGTTGCTCAAAAAGTTTGGTAAAACAAAAGTATTTATTAAGATTTTTCAAAATACATGCCATCAGAGTCTACACACTTTTGCTTACGTATAAACCACCTACTAAACATTCCTTGCCATATGCATGTGCCAACTGAAGCACATGCATTATCCCAAGCATTTAATAATTCCTATTTAGTTGCAAATTTTTGGCATTTTAATTTTTTCTTTATAAAAGGGAAAAGTCCAAAATCACAAGGCGCGAGGTCTGGGATATAGGGAGGATGATCTAACAGTGTGAGTCCTGATTGGATCAAAAACTCCTGATACAAGCTTGCCCGATGTGCCGGCGCTTTGTCGTGGTGGAAGTGCCAGGTACTGAGACGTGACTTTGGTCGCAATTTTTTCACATTATTTATAACTTGAGGTATACAAACGTCTGTATACCAAGCAGCGGTGACGATCTTCTGTGAATCCAACACTATCCTTAATCTTTTAGCAAAGAATACTGCAATCATTCTCTTCTTAACGGATCTTTGTTGTTTAACTTTGTTCGGTTCTGGCTCAACTTCGAACACCCATAGTTTTAATTGATATTTCCTGGAAACATCGAAAAAATATAACCAGGTTTCGTCGCCTGTGACGATTAAAGTAACATCATTTGAATGGCCACAGTCATATTTCTTCAACCTTTTTTCACATCAATTGGCACGCGCTGCTAGCTGGCTTTCATTAAGAAAATGAGGGATCCATAAAGAACATAACTTTCTTACTAATCTTTATTCAAAATTGAATTTAAGGTAGATGCACTAGCACTTCACTAGGCGGCCCGATATTTTATCATCATCTTAATTGAAGATTCCTAGTTAAAATTCTTTACACCCACGGAATATGGTAGAGACAGAAGGACACTTATTGCCAAAAGTTTCAGACATTTGGTCATGGCACTCTTGGTAAGATAAATCTACGTTTGAAGTTGTAGTAGAATATCACTCTGTAATCACGGTGACTGAGACAAGCCATTTTTACTTTCCGCTAATCATGTTACAAACAGACTGAGCACAGGAATAACCTGAATATATTATGTTTGGCCTTGTTTGTCTCTAACTTATTAATGCGACCATTCAAACAAGTTCAAACTTGCTATGTTTCTCATACTGCAAAAGTTATGAAGCAGCCTTCATATTTGGAACTTGGCCTTAATTATTTTTTGACAAATAGTTAATATTTAAGTTACGCCCTGTTGCCAAGGGCCTTTACGAATATAATAGGCAAAAAAAGGTCGCTCTTTACCCACTTTCCTGCTTTAATTAAATTTACCACTGTTTGTATATAACAGAAATTTTTAAAAAATATACAAGGTTAGTTAAATTTAAACCTCACCATTAGGACCCTTTTAACTAAAACAGATTTTAAAATAGAGTACACATTTACATTGCCACTTTTTTGTGCTATTTAATAGTGCTTATATTTCACATCTGACAGTTCGTCACTTGGTCACTATCACCAACTTTTTTTTTATAGGAGCCATATTGGATTTTTAAATAGGTAAATTGTGTTTTTTATACTCTGATTTTAACAGCAACAGTTTATTTTTAAAGATAAATATTTTTTTAGTTGGCCTGAATCCCGACTTTTTTTTTGTAAAAATTAAATGTACTTGTCAAAAAAAGATTTTCCTAACCAGGTTTTCTAAAGAAATAAGATTTTTTTTTTAATTTCCTTAAATATTTCTATAAGATTTTTACCCTTTAATCGTTTTTTTACTTTAAAAACACTAATAGTTTTAGTTTGTTAATAAAACAATGTTTTATTTAGTTGTAGACCAATGCCTTTGACAAGTAATTTTATTCATGGCTACTAAAAATCGCCATATTATTTTCAATATGTACCCAACATTTGTTCATTTTCGGTATTGTTTCTATCAAATGTGTAATACAGTGTTAATATTATATCTCGCTTTTCTTTATTTAAATATTATAATTTTTTTAAACCCTGTATTTTTTTTTCGCAATAAACAAAAAAATAAATTCCGGAATCAAGACCAACTAAAAAATTATGTATTTTTTTTTAATTAATAAAGTTTTAAAATTTTGATTTTTCTCAAATATCTCCGAAAATACTTGAAATCTTATAACTTTTTTTTATGAAATGTTGTTGGTCACTTTGCCTTAATTTGACCTTTTTGTATCTTCCATAGTTTTCGAGAAGGGCAGAATTTTAATTGCCCTCTATTATATAGCACAAAAATAAAAACAAAATAAATTAAATATATTTTTTTATTTGCTCTAAAACCATTTACTTGCTAATAATAAGTTAAAAAATAAGTAAAAAATCAACTTAACAATATTTACAGTTAAGTCTGTGAGTTAATGAAATACAATAGTTTTAAAAGAAAAACGAGACCTATAAAGTTTTAATCAACCCGGCCTAACCAGAACCAACTTTTATAATAACTAGCAAAAAAATGTAGTATTTAGGAAAATTTTACGTTTATTTTCCTACTAACCTAAAAAAATTTAATATACTGTACTTCCTATTTTATATATATTTTTTTATTATTTTACCCTTTTTAGCGTTGCTTTCTTTGTAACCAAATTCTGTGTCTAAAATTTCTTTTTGAAAAGTCGAAAATATATTTTAATATCTTTGAAATGTTAAAAAAAAAAATTACCAGACATTAATAGAGAAAGAGCCCGTTACCGCCAGACTTACCTCATAGTCATAGTTAAAAATGTATCTGCTAAATGTACCCAACAGGGGTATAAATGATCGGCTACTAAGAAGTTTAGATCATCGAGGCTTTGGCGAGTTACATTTAACAGAGTGGTAGAAAATTGGTACCCAAAATCGTCATAGCATAAAGCGAAATTTATTATTATATTATTTGACGGAATACAAAAAGTGGTTAATACAAAAGTTTTACATTAAAAAAAACTAAGAATTGGAAAATAAAAAAGTTTAGAATAATATTTTTTTTAATAAAACACCCTGTATTTTACCGAAAATATAAAATCTTTTCATTTTTTCCCTTTTAAAAATATATAATATGTCTATGTTTGGAAAAGCAGTTTTGTAACAATTCGACTTTAAAATTTTATTTTAATCCAATGAAGCATCCCTTCTTAGGTCTAGTAAGCCGTGAAAACTAAACAGAACTTTTATGTCGGATCCAGCTTGGCCAAGGATGACGACGAATAACAAAACAAATTAATTAACGTATTTTGTACTTAAAGATATTGCCTACTACAACTAGAGTAACGTGTCTGCACTTGTGTTAATTATATTATGTCAATTCTGTGCGCCACTGCATATAAAAATAAAATTTATAGTCGAATTGTAACAAAACTGCTTACCCACACAAAAAACAGGGTGTTTCATTAAAAAAAGCATATTATTTCCGATTTTTTAATTTTACGATCGTCAAACGTTTTTCTAAATGTCATGTCTAAAATTTTTTATAAAAAGTCCTAAGAATTTTGTATAAACCACTTTTTTTCTATTTCTTTAAGTATTACTTTTAAAAGCATGCTACATTTTAAAGAAAAACCCTGTACATGTACAACCCTTTCATTAAACTTTATTTTTCTTAAAGCGCTAAAATTATTATTTTACTTTATCTAAACTTTAATGTGACATTTAAATATGCTACTTCGTTTTCCAAGAGATAACATTAATATTTCAAACACGAACTGTGAAAACTTTTTGCTATTATAAAGCAACTACATTCTCTGCACAAGTTTAACCTAATAAAATGTAAATGTATAAAAACATGAAATATTTCTGGACCTAAATATGTCAGTTTGTTGGCAAATGTGCAACACCAAGATAGGGTGGAGAGAAAATGTGGAATTTACTGGTAAAAACATGATGCATGCTAAGTAGTTTCGGTGTGCATTTATGTTTACTAAACGACCCAAATTTAGCACTTTGTAGCCTACTTAATAATTCTGTTTAAGAATTAATATTTAGGTAAAATAAGGTAAATGTCGCTAATGTCTACACCAAATATAATTTTATACTCCTAAGCAGTATTAAAGATGTTTTACTTTTCAAAGGTTTGTTATGTATAATTTAATAGTTATTTACCTAACCAGTGCGGAAAGTGATATTTTACCGCACGCGACGGAGTTCACCAAACGACGCGAAGCGGAGTTCGGTCAAGGTGTCAAGTGTAGTAAACGCACTTTCTGCTCGTGTTAGGTACAAGAATTTACCTATCAGCATCTATATCTTTAAACAAAAAAATTATTGAATTAAAAAAATTGTATTTTTTAGAAAGAAAACGTTTTTAATCATAAATTTTCAAATCTACTTTACTTAGTGCGGTAAAGTAGCTTTATTTCATACTGTCCGGTATATACATAATTACGTTAACAATTTGAGTCCGGTAAATGCGATTTACCGGACTGTTATCAATGACATTTAGATAAAAACAAAAACGTCAATCATTTTTTGACACAATGTGTCAAAAAGGTACGAATATTTTTGACATTTTAGCTTTGGACCGGCTTTCTGCGATAGCCGCAAAAATTAATGTTACACAAAACAAATTTGGAAAATAGTGTCATAAAAGAATATAATATATTATTTTAACTTTATTAGTAGCAGAGACAGTATGAAATAAAATAACATACGATACACGGCCGTTATGTTACGTACTCGTTCAGATATTGACTCCTCCTGCGTCGCCTCGTCCATAATATCTACTCGTACGTAACAAGTCACCTACCGGCCTTATAACGTAAAATACTATTTCCGTATATATGCGGTAAAGTAAATTAGGCAATTTGTCCCCACCCAACAACTCATTTTGCTTCACCGATCCTATAAAAACCAATATTATCAAAAATAATATATATATATATATATATATATATATATATATATATATATATATATATATATATATATATATATATATATATATATATATATATATATATATATATATATATATATATATATATATATATATATATATATATATATATATATATATATATTTATATATATTCAACTAAAAATTAAATAAAAAAAATATATGTAAGTAAATGCGTGACATTCTTTATTATTCCTGTTTCAAACAAGTTTATGCAGCGTTCTTCGTGCTGTTTTGAGCGGTGTGCCACTTAATATACCTAGTTAGTTATTTAAATAAACGTGCCCCTCTTTTAGTGTTGTTTTTTTGTTTTTTTTTTCAGAATAATTAATAACGATTTTCTAAACTTTTAGGAAAAACAATAAATGCGCAATGTAACGTGCTTGGTAATTTTTGGTAAAAAGAAATGGTTAGTATAAGTTTTGATTAAATAATTATTTAACTTATTAATATTTTTTGCACTTTCTTGGCTGACTGCCCCTAAAGCAAGTCCCGAGTGAAATATAGGTTTGCCAAAAGAAAAATTTATTTATTTTTAAACTCAGCCTGTAAAACAAAAATAAAAACATACGAATTATTTGTGTTTGTTAAGAAATAAGAAATAAGTGAAAATAAGTAATAATAAAACATACATATTTTGGACATATTGCCCATTTTATTTTTTTTTCTTTCTATATGCCTTGCTTTTTAAATTAATACCGATTTTTATGAAAATTTTACACTGAAAAATAAATCACTTAAATATTTTTCTATTATGTAGGAATACACTTAAAATGTCTATATCTAAAGTTGATTTATATTTGTCTGATGTCTCGTGTCGTGACGCGTCAGAAAGATATTGGTTTTATACATTTAGTAACGTTTATATCAGTAATCCCCAATTTTTTGTCTTGTGTCGCATCAGAAACGATTCCGGTTTTTGACAGAGCGGCAGTAATGAAAGGACGGGGAAACGATGCTGTCATAAGTCATGACACGTCAGAAAAGTTTGCAAGCACCAGTGATGTGACGCGATAGAGCCACCAGAGCAACGAAAACGTATGAACTTTCCCTAAGCTGCAATAGTATTGATCCAATATATCATCAGGAGGTGTCAGAATACGACATATAAATGTAAAAACTAGCCACCGTTTCACGACACAATACATTAGGCTATTATAAATCCACCTTTATGCACTTTACTAGTGTAAATCCTTTTTGTAGACCACTAGTAGCTCTATTGTAAAAGAAAATGATCCAGAATTATATAACAGTTAATAAAGAAAGCCTTAATATTTATTTTTTGTATCTACTATTTTTTTTGTTTAGTGAACAATTTGAAAGGTATATGATAAAAAGTGCCGTGCGGATACTCCCCACCACCATTTTTTGTTGCAAAGTCATATGCAAAAAGCAAAAATGCAAATTTTGTGCTTTATCAAATGCAACTTAAATTACTTTTCTCTTTTTACTGTTTTTGAGGTATTACATAAAAACTATTACAATTCATTAATCAACTTCGAGGGGGGAAAATATCAGCATGACCTTTTAAGGTGAATCTGTTTAAAAATCTAAACATAAAGTCAATTTGCTGATGCTAATAAATATTCTCTACATCAACAAATTAACTTTTTTGACATTTCCTACTTTAAAGCCAATAAAAATCATTAAAATAATTTAGAAAAAAAAAAAAGAATTGAAAATATCATTCTAAAGCCAGAGATGTTTTTTACTCATCTTTAAATTTAAGAAAAACTTACTGTACCTAATACAATTTCTAAGACACACATTTAAATTTTTGCTATTAAATAAGTAAAAACTTGCACAATCAGTAATTTTAAAGTCTAACTTATTATTGAAAACAGTTATAAACCCAAACTTTACGAGTCTCAATTAATTAAAAATATTTGCCCTATTATTTTTTTTATTTTTTCAGTTAGGTTACCTAAAGGTAAAACTGGAATCACATTAAACGTAAATACAACTAAAATAATTAATAATGGCAAAAAATATTGTTAACAGAAAAAAAAATCTACTTCAATAAAGGCTGAAGAAAAACAAAGGCTATTTAACCAAAATAGGAGGTATTTCCATAATTTGTAAATATTTTAAATAAAAACAAATCAAAGTTTATACTTGTTAAATTGAATTACATCTTGTTTCCCAGTTTGAGGAAACTAGGAACTTTCTATGCCAAATTTTCAACAGGGAAAAGTTACCTTTAGTAATAAATTATTATCAGACTTAAAGCTCTTAAAGGCCTTGACTAAAGCTGTGTCTAAGAGTTGTTAAGTAGTTTTGCAAATCATTCTACTCTCTTCAAGTAACAACCGAGTTTGCATCTAAATTTTAAGGTCATCAGTTTTTTTTTACTGGATAATATGACTTGTATACTTTATTAATTTAATTTTTTTAGATAATCCAAATGAACGCAGACAAAAAAATTGTGACCATAAATATTAATTTAGAAGTATAGTGGGTTTTTTGGTTATTAAAAAGTATTAAAAAAAATCTGTTAGCTATTATAAAATTCTAAATGTTTATTTACTCATAAAAAAACACTTTATTTTATAAAATTAAAAAGAAAAATCATGCATTTAAGAAATTGAATGTATAATAAGAATACTCACAATAAACATATAATATATTTTTTTAGTATTTTTTTAGGCAGGCAATACAGATTTTGTAAAAATATTTTGTGAAAAAAAGTAAGTTTTTACGTATAAAAATTAAGCATCCTTTATGGTTTTCAGTTAGTTACTCATACAATAAATGTATATAAAAAATAAATAGGTACCTAAGGCAAAAATAGACTTCTAATTCTTTTTGTATTTTATCGTTTTAATGTTTAATGTTAAATATCTTATTTTGGTGCAAATGTGGCTTTGCAGATCGAGCGGAGTCATTGCACAGTGGTCCAAATTTTTTCAAAAGCGGCAATAATTTATTTTTGCATTTTATCTATATCACACTAACACAAGTAGCGTGAAAAAAATGTTTGAAATATTTTAAATAATGATACCAAAAATAATATCGATATTAAAAAAAACGATATAATATATTGTCGCTATCTGTATCCTCTGAAGATCTTAAAGTGTCATCTGAGCCTGTGTCAGTTTTCACAGAAAACGAAGCAATTTCATTTGGCTGGATATCTGGTTTACGTAATAAATGAAGAACTTCAGAAAATAGGAAGGTGGAATTTTTCTTGAAAAGTTTTCTAAGTGAAGATATTAGTGGATCCGATGAAATGAGCAATCTATACTTCATATTTTTATGTTAAATTCTTAGCCTTCTTTCTTTTAGCTCTATCAGTGATTTCGATAAATAGTTTTTTAAGGCAGCCTACAGTTATTCCGTATAAAGTGCTTGGTCTGGCTTCATTTTCTTGATGTTCTAAAAGCTGATTGTTTCTTTCAATTTTAAAATCAATAGGTGCATTAAGCCATTGCTTATTTTTGCTTAAAAACACTCCCAGTACTCTTGAACAATGTCCACTCTTTTTTAAGCCGCTTTTGACTAAACGTCATTATCTTATATTTTGAAATATTTTATTAAATACGTAATTAAGTGTTCAATCAGAGAAGAATGCCCCTCACCAGACTTTTTATATAGGATATTAAAAACATGTCTTCTGGTCAACATAGTCATATTTATTATTGATTCCTACAAGACAATATTTCAGGAAAATGTGTAAATATTCAAACTAGTAAACGAGATCTTTACTAAAAACTAATTACTTTTTTTGAAAAGTATGAGCGGAAAATTAGCTTTGGCTAAAAAATATTTATAATCTGAATACAAAAAAAAAACAATGTTAAAAGTTATTCAAACGGTAAATTGAAAACGAGGGAATTCAAGCTATCAAAAAAATGTTAACGAACTGATAAGCGGCTTTATCGTATGAGGCTCAGACGAATTCATCTAAAGACTGTTAATAATATGCAAAGTGTGCACATGGTAGCAAGCCAATGTTTAATATGTTGTTAAAAAATGTTTAAGTTGTCTTTTTAAATATTAATCGACATTGGGACTCGTAGGGCTTTTTTTGTAGGTCAACGCAAAACGAGATAATACTTGATATCTATTAATAAAAGAGGGGTAAATTAAATTATCTGTGGATTCGCGAGTGAGATTTGAACGAGTCAACATCGATTCGAGTTTGCTCCCGATTGTTTAGTTGAATTCGGTGCTAACGAGTTTAATTTAATAATCATCCAGAACTGTAAGTGACACACTTACCTTATTCTAATTGTAGATGTATTTGTTATCTGCATTCCAACGTAAATCACAAGTACTTAACCAAAACAATCATCCATCGCTCAAGAAAAACCGTTTTTTATTACTTATATAGAAACCCGAAATTCCAAGCACCGCACCGTTCAGTACCGCATCTCGCTCCACGCGTCGATCGGTGCTGACGCTGCAACCAACAATACAAGCGATGTCCGTCAAACAGGAAGCCTTTAATCAGTACTTGATTTGCGGAAAACATTAATAATATTAACAACAACGCTGCTTTTGACTACATAAGCAGCACAAATTCTCAAAAAAGTAACCACTTTGATCCAAATAACGCAATGATAAAAGAGCAAAGTCAAACAACAAGCCATATTAATACTAGTTCCTCGTACTCCTTAGCCGCCAAATCTGTTCCTAAACCTACTTTTCCCAAAAAAGACCAAGCAGTTGTACTCCATGCTGATGATAGTCTTAAATTATTTGATTATGTTAAAGCAATTGGTGACATCATAGGTGCCAAAAATATAACTTTTGCATCCAGAATCTCAAACAATAGGATCTGCATTTATCTAACCAAAAAGGAATTAGTCGACCAAGTCATTAACTTACACCCTATTATATTTATACGAAACATAAATTTAAATATCCGCAGGCTAGTTTCTCCTACTAAACGCATAGTAATTTCAAATATCAGTCCATGCATACCACATAATGTAGCTGAAAACGCCCTAAAAAGTGTTGGCCTAAACCTAGCCTCTCCTGTCTCATTTCTAAAAGCAGGTATACCCGGTGACGAATATAGCCACATTCTCAGTTTTAGAAGACAAGTCTACGTATTTTCTGCCACAAACGAATTTGAGCTGCAAACTTCTTTAGTAGTCTCCTACGAAGGAAGCGAACACAGAATTTTTCTTTCCACAGATAGAATGGAATGCTTCATTTGTAAACAGGCGGACACATAGCAAATAACTGCCCAAATCCTCCGATAAATAATGTTACTTTAACACAGGAGAACCAGACACAATCAAGCTCTGGTCTCAACGATAGCAGCAATACTAACCCCACCAACATCGAATATTCACCACAAGTACAATCTCAAAAAAGACAACTCTCAGATACTCTAACCTCAACCGATCAAACCAGTCACCTAGATGAAGCTTTTCCCGTCATCCTTCCAGAAGTCTCAAACATGCCACCACCCAGCACTTCTGTGACCACACAAAAACCCATCAAATCAATCAAAAAGAAACGTAAACTTGATACTAACCAAGAAACAATACTGTCGGAAAATACAAAAATGATTATAAAGGAAAAATACAAAAATGCTCCCGAAGATTTTATTATTCCAGCTGATAGCTTTATAGCTTTTCTAGAAAATACATATGACAATAGCAATCCTTATCAAGAGGCTCTAAAATTCACTAAGGATATTAAATCACTTTTGATCAATATGTACATAATATACCCGGCTTTAAAGGAAAGGTCAATCAAAAATAGATTTACTCGGCTGTCGAAAAAACTTAAATCCCAACTTGCTTCGGAACAACTTGAAGTAGGCAGCATATCAAGCATATTATCACAAACATCAGCAAACTTAAGTGAAGAAGAATATTCAGATGATTCTAGACTGTCTCAACAATCTCAAAAATCATCATATTAAAACTTAATTCAATCTTATACAATGGAATTGCGATGGATTTTATCCACGCTTACAACAGCTTATTTCTGAAAATAAACCAGACATCATATGTCTACAGGAAACAAATTTTAAAGAACAACATACACCTTATATTAAATATAACGAAGGCTATCACCAACTTAGGACCTAATTTGAACGTGCCAGCGGAGGAACCTCTATATTCGTATCCACCGATCTTTTTTCTCAAAGACTAGCCTTAACGACAAATCTGGAAGCAATAGCAGTAAACGTATGGTGCCCACAAAAAATCACCTTTTGTAATGTATATATTCCGCCAAACCATAACCTCAAAACACTGATAGATAAACTAAACCTTTCCGAAAATGCTAATGATGCCACAAGTCAGTTTATCAAATGTATAATCGCCTCCGCAGAAAAGTACATAGGAAAGTATGAAATAAACTCTTCAAAAAAGATTGTACCCTGGTGGAATGACGCATGCAAAATCGCTGTACAGGAATGCAAAAAAGCTTTAAACCGCTACAGAAGAACTCGCCTACAAGATGACCTAATACTTTTCAAAAAGTTAAAAGCTAAATCCAAACTTATATTAAAGGAAAGTAAAACCAAGTCATGGAAAAGTTACGTCAACACAATAACCGCAGATACACCTCCTGGGCAAGTTTGGAACAAAATTAAACAAATGCGTGGGCGCAACACTACCTCCAAAATACCAGGAATATACTTTAATAATGAAATTGTCACAAAGAGCCAAGATATAGTCAATATACTTGCTGACCACTTTCAAGCCAAATCTAAAAACAGTAATATTCCACGCTCCCCACAACCAAGAACCCGTAAGAGGCTCACCAACTCAAATGAACTTAATTTACCATTTACACAAAAAGAACTTAGGCATGCACTTTTTTCTAGCAAAAACTCCGCAGCAGGTCCTGATAACATCCCCTTCATTTTTATAAAAAAGCTCGACAAAACAAGCCTTAATAAACTGCTAGAACTATTTAACAAAATATGGGTGAGCCAACAATACCCAGATCTTTGGCGTCAATCTATCATAATACATTTTAAGAAAAGTATGAGTTCATCAATGG
Organism: Listronotus oregonensis; assembly: GCA_019359885.1. Taxonomy (NCBI): domain Eukaryota; kingdom Metazoa; phylum Arthropoda; class Insecta; order Coleoptera; family Curculionidae; genus Listronotus; species Listronotus oregonensis. The sequence continues at coordinate 78,519 of JAHBCN010001828.1, read as the reverse complement.
AACCCAAATTCTTTAGACCGATCTCTCTAACCTGCACAATGTGCAAACTATTTGAAAAAATGATTAACAAACGTCTGACCTGGTATCTTGAAAAACACAATATTATATACCAATCACAGTCCGGTTTCAGACAACACCGAAGCACCTGTGACAATCACGTTTCTCTTCAAACCGAAATAACTGAAGCATTTTCTGCCAAACAAGATGTCGTAGCTGTAATATTTGGCATTGAAAGTGCCTTTGATACCACCTGGAAACCACACATTTTTTGTAAGTTGGAGGAAATTAATCTGTCTGGAAACATGCTGGAATTTATTAAAAATTTCTTAACAGACAGAGTAGCAAGAGTAGCGGCTAACGGAAAAGTTTCACACCAGTTTACCTTAGAGAATGGAGTCCCCCAAGGAGCAGTCCTTAGTCTACTTTATTTAATCTTGCCTTAAATGATTTATGCACCTCCATTCATCCGCCAATCAAACACGCACTTTATGCAGACGATCTTATACTTTATTGCAGTGGAAAGAATACAGCAACTACCTGCAACATACTGCAAAACGCAGTAAGTAATCTATCTCACTGGTCAAGAGCAACAGGCTTTTAGTTTTCGACATCCAAATCCAAAGTTATTAAATTCAGCCGTAAAAGAAACCACGAATAACATTAAATGATAGAACTCTAAACGTAGTAACAACTTATAAATTCTTGGGATTAATATTTGACAGCAGACTTACATCGAGACAGCATCTTCAGTAAACCAAGTCAGAATGCCTAAAACGAATAAACCTTTTAAAAACTTTATCACACCATCAGTGGGGAGCAGAGGAAACAGTTCTTCTCAGAATATACAGAGCGTTAATTCGCTCCAAAATAGATTACGGTAGCATAGCATATTCAAGTGCTAGCAAATCCACTTTAAAAATCCTCAACACAGTGCAAAACACCAGTCTTCGTATCTGTTTGGGTGCCTTTAGATCAAGTCCCGTTATATCTATCCAACGCTAAGCCCAAGAGATGCCTTTGTCCCTTCGAAGAGAATACCTTCTGCTATCGTACGCTGCTAGAGTTTCTGCTAACCCCAACAATCCCATCTTTAATATTTTCAGTGCAACCCATCAACATGCAAACCATATGACAAGAAGTCCATATTCTGTTCCCAAAATGCTACACAGCCTAATAGGCGACATTAACCTCAACCTTACAATTTTCAATCCCATTTCCACCAGACCTCCATGGACCAAAGCTTTGCCATTTATCAACAAATCTTTAAGTAAATACAATAAACAAGAAACTCCAAACTCCATCTTCAGACAATTATTTTTGGAACTAATCAATTCAGATGAAATGGAACATATTTTATATACAGACGCATCGAAAGATGATAATGGCGTAAGTTGCTCAGTTACCACAATAAACACAACTGTTTCCAGCTACCGACTTCCCAGTTACTGCAGTATTCATACTGGAGAATTATTCGGAATACTTTTAGCACTCAAATCGATTACCGGCTCAAACAAGAAAATCGCAGTATGCACTGACTCTCTTTCATCTATACACAGTATTAGTAACATATACACCAAACATCCGCTAGCCCAAAACATACATGATAGTTGTCAAGATCTTGCTAACCGAGGAATTTCAATAACCATAGTCTGGATACCATCACATGTAGGTATTCTGGGTAACGAAATGGCTGACCAAGCTGCCAAAGGTGCCTTGGCACAGAACTTAGCAACTGAAGAAATCCAGCTTAAGAACGATCTTAAAAATCGAATAGGACAATCGGTTAAAAGCAAATGGCAAAATCTTTGGAATTACTCAAACACTAAACTTTATTCAATTCAGCCTACAATCACCCCATTTGATATGCCATTCCTGAAGAGAAAAGGCAGAATAATAATGCGAAGATTAAGAATCGGACACACCCGCAAGACACATAGTTATTTAATGGAATCTGGTAACCCTCCTGTTTGTGACTTCTGCAACAGAACACTCACCGTACAGCACATCTTCTCAGAATGCCCACAACATGATGAGTTTCGCCGCAAACACAACCTCAGTAGAGACCTGAAAGAAAACCTATGTGCTCCTGCAAAGTATAAAGATGTTATAGCTTTTTTAAAGGACATTAATATGTACCATCATATTTAGTTTAGTGAAACTAACATAGAATATGCTTAAAGTAATCTATAATCAATTGTTAAATATCTCACATATACTGATTTCTTGAAATTAATATTGTTATTGTGCCAATGACCATAGCAGTCGAGGCACGTTAAATCTAAATTAAAAAAAAATTATCTGTTTTATCGAAATTTATCAAAGATTAACCTTTAAAACTATTTTATTATAAACTACCTACCTTGAAAATATTTTAGCTATAGTTAAATAAAAAACAATCAGTTTTAACCAGACTCGGTCGATTCGTAAACTTTACTCAGAACACACACTTCTATAAAGTCGAAAATATTGCCAGAATTTGTATAACTTTGAAAATACGTAACCAGAGCACACATTATTATATCCACCTGAAATTCTACATATATAGATAGGTGGGCATTCTTCTACATACATACAAAATATTTTACCTTAAGAATAACTTTGAAAAAATATAAGTTATTTCCGCTTTTTTATTTTTTGGGACCAGTGTGCATTGGTACAACTGGATATGACAACTTTAATAAACTTTTCCAAACATAACCCCATTTTTTTCTAAGATTAATTTTTTTTTAATGGGTACAATTTTACTGTATTTAGACGATAAATACATAAATAATTAGTTATATCTTTTTATTGGGATTGAATAATTGGTTGGATAGTTTATATTTTAATATTTGTATGTTAAAAGACTACTGATTTAGGGCCAATAAAGTAAATATATACAATGCATATCATAGTTACTGTAGGAGTAGCTTAACCTGGATTACTTTAAAAGAAATATTTTTTTGTAGAAAATAAGTTACTTTATTTAAAACAAACATACTAAAGTCGTATTTAAGCAGGTTAGGAGAGTTTAACGTATATTGCAATTTTTTTAAAATTTGCCTTAGACACCAATTATTAAATATTTTGTCTAATAAAACAGCGACAAATATGTGGAAGGCTCATAGTACTATGTTGTCTTTTAATTAAAAGCATTTACTTGACATTTGATTTACCACCCACAAATTAAATTTTAACGACAAATCCCTTTTTTTATATTATTTTTAAAGCCCTGCTATGACGTATGCAAATGAAATTACTAATTGTTTTTCTAATTTAGTTACAATTTCTGGGCTATCATTGTCATAATACAAAAATTATATATCCTAGTAAGTTACAAAAAAAAAGGATATTTATTAAATTAAATTTTAAATATAAGTTAGGATTTAATATTAGTAAATTTACAGATTTACGGATAAGTACGAAAAAAAAATTTGGTTGTCTAAAAGTACAAATTAGATTTTATATTTCTGCTAACCTAACATGTTAATTTATACAGTGCTTTAATGGCATAGATCCCCTGACATCACATACCCCTTCGGGGGTCTTTCGACTATAGGTACCTAGTCCTATTTTAAAGTATACAGGTTAAAAAAAAATACATCTAGACAGTACTGTATCTGTAGTAATTGTGGAAAACCAGATAGATTATTAAAAAAGCATGGCAAATGCAAAAAAAATATTTTTTGAATATAGGAAGCACTGCATAAATTAACATGCTGGGTTTTCTTTACGAATGCAACTAAGAACAACAAAAAAGCGTCGCAAACAGAACTGTATTATTCGGTCTTCGTAATTATAAAAAACTAAATAATTATTGTAAAAAAACATGGCAACTGTAAAATATTATTTTTTTAGGAATATAGGAAGCACTGTATGAATTAAAGTGATATGCTATTTTAGGAATCCAGTTAAAAACAAACAAAAAGCGTAACAAATAGTGCCAAACCTACAAAATCTTTATTTTGTAAAAAATTTGTTATTATGTAGAACTAAGTATATAATCAAAAAGACATCGCAGGTGCAAAATATTGTTTTTAAAAATAATCAATACCATTTGCTATATTACTGTCTCTATTAGTAGTTGTGCTTAAATTATGTTTCATATGTTTCAAAAAACATTGCGAACGCTCTGATTTATTCTTTATGTATAGACATTATATATCAATAGCCTTTTTTGATTATGAAGAACAAGATAATTAATTATGCACATGCGTAACACCTTAGTATAGTTGATAAGGCTATGAGCTCAATGTTAGTTGTTTTACGTATATAGAAAATCCAATTTAAAGAATAAAGACAGCACAAAATTAATTTTTTGTTAAAATTTTTACTGGGTTTTATGGGTTAAATAATTACAACAAAAGTGCTTAAATAGTATGCCCCTCCGTGCTGAAAGACGGCTCTTCACTCACGGTGCAAAAGTCCGCGAAAACCGTAAAACGCGAATATGAATGGTTTCGCAGCTTTGCGTTCGCGCCTCGCGGTGTTTCCCATTTGGTGTCGTTTTTTTATCCCGCAACACAGGAATTCAATGTTAGCCCAGTCTGTAGGTAAAAATAAGGACGTTATATGACGTTACTTTGTAACAAGTTGGTGATTACTTGAATATGACTATATAGTTTTAGACTCGAAAAAAGTGTGCAGGGGGGGGGTGGAGGGTTAAAAGTGCTTAAAACGTGTTTTTCGCTTCTGCAAGCGCGATTGTTAATTTTAGAGGAATACGTTTAAAATGTTTTTTTTTGGTATTAAAAAAACCTATAATTTTATTTAATAATTGATATGTCGTCTAATAGGGTTTCGGATAAAAAATTTAAATATCAATAAAATTAAGTTTATTTGATTACACAGGCCCACATAGGATTTTCTGGAGTATTTTTTTCCGATGAACACAAATCTGAAGTAAAAATTGGAGGTTAAACAGCAAATAATTAAGAAAAGGCATTATTTCAGATATTTACGATTTTTTTAAATGTAAAGCGTCAATATTTTGAAAATTATTAACGATACACAAAACTTTATACATAGTTTATGTATTTTTACAAGACCATTAATTTAAGTAATATCATATTTTCATCTAATTGCAATATTTTTCGAGTTATAATCAAATAACCGAATTTTTGGGATTTTTTTATGTATAATTCTGGAAAAAATTGAATATTATTATTTTTTATTTTTGAATGTTTATTGCAAATTTTAAGTAATTTGTAATTAAAATAAATAAAATAACTTCTTTTTTTCATAAATATTTGTTTTGAAGCCAGCTTTTCATATTTTTTGGTTTAAAATTCTTAACTTATGCAGGGGGCGCTCCGGCTCCAATTGTTTATTAACAAAAAAGTACCTTTTTTCAAGGCTCAAAACGAAGGACTTAATATTATTTTTTAATTATCTTAGCAAAAAATTATCCGATCATACTTTAGAACCTCTCAATTAATTAAGAATTAAAAAACCTTTGTTTTGCAATGACAGAAATTGATAAAAAAATATTTTTGCAATAATTATCAACATTTCAAAAAATGGTTATCTTTAACGGTTTTTTTGCATTTTTTCATAAACAAATGAACCAAATCAATTCTAGCCGGGCTTAAATTATAGGTTTTTTTCATACCTAAAAATACGTTTTAAACGTATTCGTCTAAAATTAACAATGGCGCTTGCAGAAGCGAAAAACACGTTTTAAGCACATTTAACCCTCCACCCCCCACCTTTGCACACTTTTTTCGAGTCTAAAACTATATAGTCATATTCAGGTAATCACCCTCTACAACTTCTATAACCTTTCAACCTGTTACAAATTAAAGTCATGAAAATGACCTACAGACTGGGCTATGTACCTAACTATGAACGTTGCGATAGATTTCGCCCAGAGATCTGGTGCTAAATTCGTCTGCAAGTGTAGAGCCGGTTAAAAAAACCATTGTTGCCAAATTAGCTAAAAGAATTGCCCGGAAATTTTAAAAACAAGCAATACATGTGAAAACCATTTTAAAACTTTAAACTTTTTGCGATTATTGATATAAAAAATTAAACAAGTAAACATTCATAACACCAAATATTTATAAAAGTAAAAGGGTTGAACAGTTGTTTACATATTAGAACCTAATGCAATTTTCTGTTATATATTTTTGCATTAGCACTAGGATGCAAGATGCAAAAAAACTTATTATATATTCTTTGTTCCAATACTTTTAGGCGATACATCATCAAATAACCAATAGGCTATGTAATGTACAAAAAAACACTAATTATGGGCTTTATTTATATACATGTTTGACCACTGAAAAAAAGTTGTTGTTTAAAAGAACTTAGTTAATATATTGGAGTTGAGTTGTTATGATTTTAAAACAGTTCGAGATAAAATAAGAAAACAATAACAAGACCAAAAAAAAAAGAGAAACTGACAAGGAAAGTACCTTAAAAATATTTAAACATGAAGTTTTTACAACCTTTTTGGTTTCCTATGAGACTGTAGCTGTACACAAATGACTTACGGTCTTTCGTAAAAGGTGTCTATTTTAAGCCAGTAAATTATAAAATCAAAATTTGGACCACTGCGGATGTAAAGACCACCTACATTTTTAACAGCATTTGAAGAACCAAGAGTTTATGAGTTATTTCAAATTACGTAGCAGCTCTATTTGGTACTGATCATGCTGTTGTTATGACCCATATTTTTTGCACCTCGGTACAGCTAGCTAAACATCGTTTGATAAAAAAAATTAGCACCTTTTAAAAACATTGCAAAATAAAAGTCACCCCATTTGTCAGATTTTATTTATTAGAACAATATTGTTATAAAAGTAAATTCAACAAAAACAAAAACATACTTTTTCATATCCTAAAAAAACCACCTAAGGTAGAGAGAGGTAGATTTAAAGTGAGTGGACTTTTTACGCCCTCCACTGCGACCGCTCGGTCTATTGTGGCTCACACCTTTTTACATTTCTCCCAATAGGATCGGACTTACTAATGAATCCGATACCAGATTGGGAGAGAGTTTTTACATCTCCTCTTACTCGTGTCGCTACCGGACACGAGCACAATATGTGTTCTGATGTGTTCTGGTGTCCCTGTCTCCTAGAGAGTATAACGAGCAGACGATTAGATCCGTCATGCCCTCCTCTCCCGGTCTAGTGACGTGGGTAGCTACCAGGTCCTTGTTACAGGAACCAGATGTTCTTTCTGAGGCCGCATCTCCGGCCTTACCCTATTAAAACGGTCCAATCCGCTTTCTGTTTAAAGCCAGGGAACCCTTTTCCCTATAAGGGCGGTTCTTTTCGCCTTCTGTTCGGATTCAGAGATCCCTTCCTAAGCACCTGTTTGTTCGAGATGGATAAGCCCTTTCCGGGAAACAAGCGCAGGTGACTTCAAGGGCACCTTTCGAAACGGATTCCACCTAAACCCGCAGCTTTAATCAGCTTTATTGTATGTGTTACCAAAAATTTAGACTTAAAACTAATGTCACTTGAAAACGGTTAGAGATACATCACTAACCGAAACGTTGTGTAACAAATAATAAATAAAGACAATGGAAGTCTCTAACACTGTGGAAGTGTCTAACACTTTAACAAATAATAATAGTGAAAATTTTCGCCACATGGCAATAATTTTCTGAATAATTCTCGTGTTTGTAAAACGATTTTAACACAGTTTCTTAGATATATAATTTATTGCATCTTGGATTAATTTTAAACCAGAAAAAAGCATATTAGCTTTATTTGCCATGTACTTATAAAAGTTTCCAGTGGCTCCTGGAAATCACCTGTAAAGACAAATATCACAGTTACAGATGTTACTTCTAGCGGGACTAAAAAACGCCTTTATTTACAAGAAAATATTAAGCTACAGAATTTTTTTTTATAAAAAGTATGCTTTCTTTTTTTTGCGTACCTGTCCCCAAGTTTGTTTAGTATTATTATTTATCAGTGGTACGGTAACAAAAATTCATAGCAAACTGCTTGTTTCTTATTTAAAATATTTAATAATATTTAATCCTAAAATATTGTTAAATAATCCTTATAATAAAATCTTGACACATTTTAAATGTTGCTAGCTCATTAGAATTATAAATATTATTAATCCAGAGCACGTAAATTACGAAACAGAACTTCATCAGCGGGACAGTATGGTTTTCTCACGTAATCATTTATTTTCTTTCTTTTTTTTCTTCAAGACGTGACACAAAATTACATTTTGTTTAAAATAAATTGCTTGTTTTATTATAGTTACTTTTCAGGTAAACTTCCTAAATTAATTGGCTGCTTTCGCGGTGGCAGACAAAAAATGGAAAGAGTTTCTTTGTGTCATTTTTCCTCTTATTGTTAATCCTATGAAATATTATTACTCTTTAACACAGAATTTTATTACTTTATGCAGTATTTTAAAATATTTTTGTTTTTTTTTCTTAAAATAAAACATTCAGTTTTTTTAGCAGAATTAAAAAAAAATTCTTCGGTAATAATCCGCTGTTTATAAAACCCAAAAAATGTGTTTAAATAAAGATAGTTGGTAAGTCGAATCTAAATTTGTGCACAAACTTTAAAAAAATTTTTATACCTTTGGTACTTAATCGGATATTTTTTAATTTAAAGCCTTAGAACGCTCCAAACTTTAGGTGTGTATTGTACACGTAAAAATAATTTTAAAAAACCCATATGTTCTTATACGATTCTCAATTGTTTTCAAAATATTATAGCGTTATAACAAACAAATAAAATTTCCTAAATTAACATGATTAACACACTGACACTGACACTAACACATGTCAGAACGACAAAACGAACCAAACAATCGCTCTACCTACAGCATTTGTGATAAGAAGCGGTAAACTATTAAAAATATTTTAATTACGCTATAATTTGAAAACAAATGAGAATCGGATAAGAACATATGAGTTTTTTTTAATTATTTTCACGTATACAATACTTACCTGGAGTTTGGTGCGTTTCTCCCGACTCACCCTGTATATTAAATAAAAGAGAGCTTATTAAAACAACATTATGTAAAAAAGAAGGCTTAAATGTTTCGAAAACTAATCAGGTGATTTTGGTAATTTTATGTCTATTGTTGCCAGCTTCTTTTGTTTAGTTTTTTGTGACAGATGTATTTTAAATTTGTTTAACTACTAGCCAAGTTTGGTTTAAGAATCTAAAAAAAGTGTATCTGGAAAACGTTAAATTAAAAAATAAGTCTGCATCTATAATGTATTGGTATGGTGCAAAGGTATTAAAATTATTAGTGATGAACTACATTTAAATAATTAAAATATTACATTAAGTTGGATTAAAAAAAATGAATAAGTTGATTGTTTTAAAAATGTTACATGTTTTATCTTCTAACAAATATTGTTTTCATATCTTACCTGGTTTTGTTCCATATAAAAAAGCAATGTCATAATTAGTTTCAATAGTTAGAAAAAAAAACAATAAATGGAACACTCCCCGGTTTACTAAAATAGCCACAACATGTAACAAAATATTTTTTTATTATAGAGGCAGATCTAAAAAACTTAAATAAAATAATTATATGAATTATTTATGTGAAAAAAATATTTGGAGTAACAGTGTTTAAAAATTAGAAAAAACTAACTAACCAGAACAAACGTTTAAGAAAGGTACTGTTGATCAGAAAAGATCAATTAAAACAATAAAATAAAAGCTCTTTACATATATTTTTTTTGTATTTTTAAATATTATATCCAGCTTAACAAACAAACACCTTAAGTTGTTATACTGATTGACTATGATAAGGATTGAGGTTAAAAAATTTAATTGTGTTTTTTTATGGTCTGAACCTTCTAAAAATTGTTAGCTTTACGTGTTCTGGAAAATTCGTATTCAATCATCTATCCAATCTTAATCGCCTTTAAGATATCTTTATCATTAAAGTTTATTTTTTGATAATATAATAATTGACATACATCAATGATGATAGTGAATACAATGAGGTCGGATAACCCCGCTAAAGAATAATAACCGGGAAAATTCACACATTTAGCGGTTTAAATTAACCTTTTTTGTAAGCCAAGCTTACTGTTGTTTTGGTTTCTGCTGCTCTATATTGTGCGAACAATCTTATGTATACAGGTTGTATCAGAAAGTCCGTACAAGAACAAAGTAAATTTTTTTAAATGATTCTCTGTATTTTTTGTAATATTTTTTACTTTTCCGTAAAATTTTAGATATTTTTTGTTTGGCATATCATATCCCTATATTCAATTCTTTTTAAAATATTTGCCCTTAAATACAAATTTAAGGGGGAAAAGCTTGCTCATCTTTAAATCCTGTTATACATTTCTATGGTTTTAGCGGTTTTTTGGGTGACAAAACAGCCATTGTAATAATAAATAAGTTATTAGATATCACGAGAAGAAATGGGCCATAACGTGTCTACTCAGGACGATAAGATATGTATCGAGAATACTATTTTTACACCCAAAATACTGTCGTTTTGACATCTTTAGCTAGTTACTATGGTTATGCCACTCTCAAAAAGTTGCTGAAACCATAGAAACGTAAAGCAGGATTAAAAGATGAGCACACTTTTTCCTCATCAAATTTGTATTTAAGAGCAAATATTTTAAAAACAATTGAATATAGGGATATGATATGCTAAACAAAAAATAACTAAAATTTTACGCAAAATTAAAAAATATTACAAAAAATATAGGAAGTCATTTAAAAAAATGAACTTTGTCCTTGTACGCACTTTCTGATACATCTTGTATACATAACATTGTTCGCAAAATACAGAGCAGCAAAAACGAAAATATTTTTTTATAAAAAATTTATCTCTAATTTGAATAGTTAAAGCAATAAACAAAGGGCCTCTCTTCACATAATTCAGTAATTTACGACAAGGTGTTTGGTATAAATTCTGGTGTAAACTAGTTTTCACCTAATTACTCTAACTCTCGAAGTAGTGAAGTTAGACGCATTTTTACTACAAGGCTTAAATTTGTTTTTTTATAAACATAACCATAGATCCGTTTGTTATTTAGATATATTGTACACTCATTTGCCTTTTGTAAATAAACCGTTTGTTATCGTCACTGTAATTTATGACTAGGTGTTTGGTATGAATTCTCGTGTAAACTAGTTTTCACCTAATTACCTACTCTAACTCTCGAAGAAGTGAAATTAAATGCATTTTAACTACAAGACTTAAATTTGTTTGGTTATAAACATAACCCCAAAGCCTTTTTTTATAATTTTCAACACAAGTTTAAAACGCGTTTGGTATAAAAATCAAATACGGAACTTATTTACACTTGGTTCTACTTTTTAGTCCTACACTTTCCTACCCTGTCCTACACGGTAAAGGGTCTTTGATTATATTTACGTGGCACCTGGAAAAATGTTTTATATTAAAGTTGTGGTTAGTTGTGGTTAGTTTAGTTTAGTTTTTTTTTCTATATTATCTTTTAAAATTATCAGTAAAAAAATATTGAATTAAAAAAATTGAAAAATATAGGCAACTTCAACTCTTGTAAAAGAAACACCCTGTATATTATATATACGCTACAATGAAAGATCTCTTTCTTTTCTGATTTTAAATATATATACATTGATGATATCTGGGTAAACCATTATTGAAATATTTTAGCTTAAATTATAAATAAATAGCAAGAAAGTTGATGGGGGTTTTATCTGGACCAATACTGTTTATTTTTGCGATTAAACACTTCTGCTCTGCTTCGCCTATTGAAATCCTTTTTGTAGGAAAACCAAAGTTTTTTTAAAACCTGGCAAGGCTTCTTTTACTGATAAAATACTTTTTTCCCACTAGGCTAGCATCAAGAGTGTCTAAGGTAAACCTAAGCAAAAACCATAGAAATTTATAAAACCTCCAAAATTACTGTGTGGTCTCGTATTTTATTCAGCAATATTATCATTATATTAAATTGTGCTTTTGAATTGTAGAAAAATATTAAACTACTCACATTGGCGGTCCTAAACAATCGTAAAGATTATTTTTAAGATTCTTGTCCGCATTTGCCATTTTACTTTGTTTTTTGTATTACTTTGTTTATCGTAGCTATTTTTTTAAAGTAATAACAAAAACACACACGTATTAAGTAACACATTTTTTTGGTTTTGGCATTTTAGAACTTAAGTTACTTATTAATTTCATATTTTGCTTCTTACTTGGTCAGCAACTGCTACTATGCTTTTCAATAAGAAATTATAGTCTGTTGCTTAACTGGGATCCTAAAAATCCATAAATTAATTTATTCACATCTTAAAACATGTTGCATAAAGTTCCTATAAATACAGAACAAAAAAGAAGGGGGCCATGAGTGACACAGCTAATCTGTGAAAAATCCATGACACTTCCAATGATAGTAATTTCAAGGCGGCGACTGACTTGTAACCGAATGTTGTAATGTAATGCCCGCTACGAGCATTACATTACAGCAACCCGTTCAGTTCATCACCACATCGTAGCGAATATGCGCGTTTGAATGCTTGGTTCACGAGTGATCCACCATTCGTCTTCACAATTTCATCGAAAATGTCAGACATGGAGGTCGCGTTTGCATGGAGGTTGCGAAAAAAAACGTGTTTGGGTAACAAATTTGTACAGAAGCAGACAACAAAACGGTGGACAGACATACTACTTCGATATCACTGTTTTAAAATCCATATACAAAAAAAAAACAAAAAAGACATATTACTTGATTTTCCCTTCTTTTTTTTATTACCCCCCTATTTTTTATTAAAATGACATACAAATGAAAAATTAAAATTTGTATACCAAAAAACCCCTTAAACGGCATATTACTAGATTTTTTTACAATTTTCAACCACTACCACCTCTTCTTTTTACCCTCCCCCCCGATCCCCACCAGTTTTTCTTTAAATGTTATATATATAGTAATATTAAATTTTGCATATCAAAAAAACCTTTAAAAGACATTTTACTTATTTTCTTAAAATAATTTTTAATTTCTATCCTCCTTTTTACCCCTCCGCGACAATTTTTTGTTAAAATGTCAGATAGACTGTAAAATCGAATTTTGTGTACCAAAAAACCAATAACACGACATATTACTCGATTTTTTATTAAAAAAACTATTTTTTGTTTACCAACCCCCCATTTCACCCCCTTCCCCTGAACGAATATGGCTCAAAAATAATCTGAATGGTTCTCTTATAGATACCCACCTGTGTACAAAATTTGAAGTTAATAGCTTAATTCCTTCAAAAGTTATCGAACCAACAGACAGAAAGACAGACCGACCGATTTCTTTTTTGCTCAAATTAGTTTTTTTACACGTTTTTTGACATTTTAAGCTGATTTAGTAAATAATTTTTTTGACCGATACTATATTTATTTCCCCTCACTTTGTGATGTGGAAGTAAAAGTTAACATGGCGATTATAATAAAATCGCCATGTTAACTTTTACTTGATATGATACATTTGTCAATAAAAAGCTAGGTTTTCTTACGATCCCACTGCATTCTGATTTGCACAAAATGCAAAACCTCAAAAAGTTAATTTTATTTAAATAATGAAATAGGAAAAAACCACGACTTTCCATACGTTCGCAACGAATAAACTGATTCAGTGATTGACTAGCGCCGAACAGTTCAAAGGGATTCGCTAAAAAAACGACAACCCGCTGGAGCAGCTGTGAGCGCGAGCAGCTCGCCGCGAACGGCGCAATTTTCTGTATTTACTGCGTAAATGTTCGATGTGTAATATGTTACATTACAACGTTTAGTTACAAGTCAGTCGCCGCCTTAAAGAGTCTTACCTGGTATAATATCTTATTAAAATCAGATTGCAATATACCTGGTAGTTTAATAATTATGTCTAAAAACTTGAATCCATTGGATCTCTTCGGGAGCTAATATTTCCGCCTATGCGAAAGAAGTTTTTATAAACATTTTTTCGGATGACCTGTTTTCATAAAACCCTTGGCTGGTCAAGTATAGAGCTTTGAAATTAAATTTATTTGAAGGTAGGGAGGAATTCTTATAAACAAAATGAGTATCTATTCATTTATTTAGAGAAACGCGTTCTTGATTTTGGACAACCCATATTTAATGTATAGGTAACAATTATATCCATTTAATCAAAAGATAATACACTTCTCCAATATATTAGCGCACCACCAAAAAGGAACCAAAAGTTTAATGTTATTTTTTGTCGAGACCACCTATCCGATTGGGACGATTTTTTTTAATAACAAGTTGTCTCTTTCAGAAAGTTAGTATACTACTCTATTCGCATAAAAACTTATTTTTTTTTATAAATACCGGGTTTAACAATTATAACGGGCCTTTTCAATAAAATGTATAACACCCTGTGGAGTTTACAGTTACAGTGTCAAGTTTTAATTCAAAGCAAACTCTAGCCTTGTCTTTCTATAACATTTTGTTTTTTAATTTACTCTTTTACCTTAGCTACTACAAGAGAAACACAAATTTATAGCAGAACATGTTTTTATTGACCTTAATTATCATTAAAAGCAGTACAGTAAGTAGCAGGCTATGAAAAAACAGAAATAAACAGTAACTGTCAACAGGCAACTGAAGCCATATTTCCTGTGTTAGTCCTTAACGTTTTTTTTTTTTAAATCTTTACTTTTGCTAGTATGCAACGTGAAACACGAAATCTTACTCGCGAAGAACGTGCTCAAGCATTAGTTCTGTTTGAGGAAGGTTGATATTACCGAAGAATTGGCGTACAATTTAATATATGTCATACATCCATTTCACGAGTCATAGAAAGATACAGAGAGACTGGAAGTCATGTTCGCAGACCGGAACAAGGAAGGGGACGAATAACGACCCCGATTCATGAGCGATTTTTAAGACTATTAGCCCTAAGACAACGTTTTGTAACAGCCCGTACCCTTCAAAGTCAGTTACGAGATGCCAGTGGCTTAGAAGTTTGTAGAGAAACTATTCATAATCGACTAAAGGAAACATAATTTGAGACCTATAATTGATGCTTGCGGTCCAGCTTTAACTAGAGATCATCGGAGAGCAAGGCTAAATTTTGCCAGGGAGCACCATAACTGGTTAGAGGCTGAATGGCAGCAAGTATTATTTACTGATGAGTGCCGTTTTTGTTTGTACAATAATGACAGGCGTATACATGTATATCGGCGCCCTAACGAACGGTATGCTCAGTGTAATTTTTCAAATACCACAATATTTGGAGAAGGATCTGTGATGGTTTGGGGAGGCATTTCTTTGACTGGTCTCACGAAACTTGTGGTCATAAATAATGGAATCCTTACAGCTGAAAGGTACATATTGGTGGTTTTAGATCAAAATGTAGTGCATTTGCGTCATATATAGGTCAAGGTTTTTGTTGATGTACGATAATGCCAGGCCTCAGGTTGCTCGAGTTCTAACTAATTATCTCGCTGAAGTCGGAATCAATACCATGGCATGGCCAGCTCGAAGCCGCCCGGATTTGAATCCATAGAGAACATCTGGGCTACTGTTGAAAGAAGACTACTAGAGGAACTTAATCAGTTAAACACGTTTGAAGACGTTGAGTGGAGACTGATTCAAATATGGGAAGAAATGGACCAAAATGATATACGGTTCCTTATTTTAAGTATGGGCCGGCGCTGCCAAGAAGCTATTCATGCCAGAGGCGGAAATACCCGCTACTGAGACTTTCGTTTACCATTTATCTTTGCTTTTGTTTGTTTTTTTTTTTTGTTTTTAAATTTATTTCTCTATATTGTTCTGCTATAAAATTGTGTTTCTCTTGTAGTAGCTAAGGTAAAAGAGTAAATCAAAAAAGAAAATGTTATAAAAAGATAAGGCTACGTTTGCTTTGAATTATAAATTAATACTGTAATTGCTAAACTCCACAGGGTGTTATACATTTTATGGAAAAAGTCCGTTATAATTGTAGCACCCGGTATTTACAAAAAAACAAGTTTTTATGCGAATAAACTAGTATATCAACTTTCTAAAAGGGACAACTTGGTATTAAAAAAAAATCGTCCAAATCGGTTTCGACAAAAATCAACTTTAACCTTTGGTTATTTTTGGTGGTGCGTTAATTTATTGAAGAAGTGTATATAAAAAACAATAAATTTATGTAATAACCTACTTTTAAATATCAGAATTAATTTATTCAAATCTCATTCTGTTAGCAAGTTTTTTTAATAAAACATTGCTTTTAATTTTAGTTGATAAACATGATGTTCAAAATAAAAATAAATAATTTACTTAACTAATACATTATTTTTTATTTAAATAGAATCTTGTGCTTGTGGTGTAATGAAAGATTTTACTTTTAGATAATTTAACTGGTTGATTAAGATAAAACCGGTACATCTATGTAATCCTCATATAATAAATGTCCTTATGCTCCCTACCATAAAACATAGCTTAAGAGCTTTTTTTTATTTTTAGCAACTGGGATTTCAAATCTAATTTTCCTTTTTATTTCCAGGTGAAAATCCCGCAGCGATGCAACACGGCGGACGGGGATTATCCTGGCTTCAGTGCAGCCCATCGTCCTGGTCGCTGATTGTTTTTTCCCTCTTAGTAATGATGTGTTGCTAGTTTTAGAACGAAAAGATGATGAACAGTTTAACAATAATTGAGAGTTTTTACAAATAAATGAAATAAATTACCCTTTAAAGGATAAAAACATTTTTTTCAGTAAAATTAGTTTTAATCCTATAAAATTATTACATAATTATATATACGAATATTAAAAATTCCACGAACTAGTCCAAAAAACGTGTGGTTAAAACAATCAAGTGACAGTTTCGTCTACCAGTGTTAGGTATAGATAAATTTTATACGTACCAAAAAGGGGTAATAAAATATTCAAAAAGACCCGCATTACATGACATGACTTTCATCTTTTCTGTTGTTTACAATTTTTGGGATTACATTTTACCTAAATAAATTTTGCCTAATAAATCTGTCATTAATATTTAATTATTATCGGAAGAATAAAAATTAATTAACCATAAATCCCCGTTTATGTTTTCTTATTACTTTGTTAACATGATCGACTTATATTAGCCTATTCTTATTGGTAATTTTTTAGGAATTTATATTAAGCAGTCTAACGGCCGAGTGATGATCGCGTTGTTAAATTTAGCAATGGACGGTTTAGAATGTTTAACAAAACGTCATTGTCAGTGTTATTCAATGATTTTAGTAGGCAACCTGTCAAAATCTGATATTTTGTTAAACATTCTAAATCGTTGTTAACTTAGCAATTGTTAAAAGTTAACAACGGTTTAGAATGTTTAACAGATTTTGACATATTGCCTACTAAAATCATTAAACCGTTGTTAACTTTTAACAATTGCTAAGTCCATTGCTAAATTTAACAACGCGATCTTCACTCGGCCGTAAATGCTTCACAGTGTAAACATTGTGACTTTCTTATTAACCAATATTTTTTATCTGCAAAATCTAAAATTATGTTCAGAAGATACCAAAATGTACTTTAAAAGAAAACTAAAAAATGTACTGGTAAATAGAAAACGAACATTTTAAAATATACTCTGTTGCTCTGTGTCCTAAAAGTAATGGGACACAGAGCAACAGCAGATTTCTTAGGTTAAAATAATGCAATTAACGTAAACTTGCCTTATCACAAAGTTAATATTAACTAAGAAACAGGGTGTCAAACTTTTAATTTTGTTTTCGTTTTTTCGTAATAATTTGCTAACTAAAAAGCATAGCGGTACAAAATTGGGGATTTGGGGGTTCTTTGAGGCTAGAAATTCAAATTCGTCTTTACTTTTAAAGTTGCTAGTAGAGGGCGCCAGCTACGGCCTACCCCACTTGTTTTAGATGGCATAACTTTTTTTAAAACTTAGTATTCCGGCTGCATCAAAAATTTATACTACATTTAGGTCTTTAGCAGCAACTGTTTTTGAGATAAACGCACTTTCCCATAGAAAATAAGTTTAGGCCAATTGTTTTAAAACTTTGCAAAGTAATAGTTTTTAACACGCTGATTAAAAGTCTCTTCGGACACAAAACCCAAAAGCCTTTCTAACCCCCCACCCCAAAATCAGCCTTAAAGGACACTGAGGATTTGGAGACTTTTAAGGGTGATTTTGCAGGGGTTAAGAGAGTTTTTGGGTTTTGTGCCCAAAAAGACTTTTGATTAGCGTATTGAAAGCTATTACTTTGCAAAGTTTAAAAATAATTGGCCGAAACCCAATTTTCATAGGAATATTGCGGGGTCCTTTAAAGCGCGTTTATCTCGAAAACAGTTGCTCCTAGAGACCTAAATGAAGTATACATTTTTAACGCAGAGTCAATAATAGTAACTTCTTTTTAAATAAACAGGTCAATATAGTAACATTTATAAAAATACAATCTAAAACAAATAGGGTAGGCTGTAGCTGGCGCCCTCTACTAGCAACATCAAAAGCATGAACGAATTTAAGTTTCTCGCCTTAAAGAACTCCCAAATCTCAAATTTTGTACCACTATGTCATTTATTTAAGAAATTATTACGAAGAAACGAAAACAAAATTAAAAGTTTAACACCCTGTATCTTAGTTATTATTAACTTTGGGATAAGGCAAGTTTGCGTTAATTGCATTATTTCAACCTAAGGAATCGGCGGTTGTATGTGTATTGTATGTGTAAACATATTTAAATACAGTTTTCATTACATTCGAATTTATAAGTGGTATTAGTATGCATTTTAAGATAAGAAGTATTGAAACTTAACAGACGTTTTACTTAAAAATTTTTATTGCTAGTAAAATAAGAAACAAACAAATTGTATCACTGCAATACAATAAAGTTCATTGTAGAAATTATAAAAACATAGTTTTCTTAATACAGGTTTAATTGGAATTCGACCCTTATTATAAGTCTCTTAAAAATAAAAGAATGGCTAAATTGTGGCATTATTGCACATTTATGTGACTAATATTATGCCGTTTAGGAAGTTTTAAAATCCTGAGTATTTTCGGAATTATTCAAGAAAAACAGAAAATGTGAATAATCGTTTTTCACATTTCCAAACGAAAGTTTAAAAAATAAGCCTATCTACGTGGCCACTTTTTAGCGCTATTTGATAGTACTCACACTCGCGACGTTTTGTGGCTCGGCCACCATCATCAGTATTATTTTTTTATGGGCGCCGTATTATAATTTTTACGTAGGTAAAAAATTTTCCCTTTTTTTTTTTTGTTTAAACATTGTATAATATGTTATACTTTAAAAGCTGGCAAACTCATTTATTTTCAAAAAATAACTTCCTGCTGGCCCTGATTCCTGCCATTTTCTTTATATTTTTTGTACAGTTTTTTAGTAGAAATTGAGTATCTAAATAAAAGAAAACAAGATAAAATAATATAACTTGACATACATTTGTCAAAAACAGTACAAATAAAGCAAATGCTGGATACATACTTAAAATTAACCTATTTCTTTTTACTAGCCCTAAATAAAATTACTTGTCAAAGAAATTAGTCTAAAGTTAAATGGAAAATTGCGTTATAAACATAATAAAAAGTATAAGTTATTTTAAAGTAAAAGTAACAATTTAAGAGAAAAAATCTTAACTAAATAATTCAAAAATCAAGCATACAAAAAATATTATGTGTTTCAAATTGGGCCTAATACATTTAAGAGATCTAAAAGCATATTATTCTTTCTCCTCAAATACCTTATTTTTCAAAGTGTCCCACAAAGACCTATTCAAAACTGTAATGTCGAAGGACCTTGCCGACAACTTAATAGGTCCCGCATAACCAAACTAGCTAGGTAGGATTTTATCATTTAAATATTCATATATTGCTATAGTAGTGAGTGCAGAAGCTCCGTTATGTTGGAACTAATATCCGTTATAATTTACAGGTGGTAAATTATCGAGATATTTCCTAAATTTGGTTCCTAAAAGGTAAAGATATTAGTAGGAGAGCTGGCACCAATTTTTGGGTAGGTATACCTCTCCTATTAAACCCCAACATGGAACTGCAGACCTGGCTGGTGAGTAGTGGGGATAAATTAACCTCTAAAGTTAAAAAAATCCAAAAATATATTTGAGGCAATATGCAACTTTTATATGTTGTAGTTTAAGGTTTAAAGAATAAAAAAAATAATAAGCCAGACAATTTTGTCGGGGTTTTAACATTGCCAGGCGCGTGGCAAAATATTTTGCAAAAAAATATAAAAAATGTTTTTAAGGCAACTTGAAATTTTAATATATTATTATTTTTAATTAAAAAATAAGATTCTTAAAAAGACAGATCATTTTGGTGGGACTTTCTACATGCCAGGTAATCTAACAAATTTTGTATAGGTGCGACTGAGTAGCGCTATAGACAAGCTGTAGTGTAAGAGAGAACTTTTATCGACATCTGTCTGCATTCTTGCTTGCCGCGTTACTATTGGCTTTGGCGAGGTCACCGTCGCTTACAATAGCCATAAGGATTCTGTTCCGAAATTCGGAGTAAAAAAAATAGAAAAGTTTGTTGATTTCTGCAAAAAAAGTTTTATACAGAAATGATTGTGTTGATTTGTGTGTGTGGACATATTTTTTGTGTTATTTTTTTTATCATAAAAAATTTGTTATTTAGTCAATTTTAATACAAATCTAAATGTAATGAATTACTTAGATATTTGATATCATTGCAAAAATGTTGTTTTTTTTTAACAAATTTCACAAGACTTTTTTTAGAAAATTAATTTTTCAACAACTTTTGTTTCAAAAATGTTTTTATCGGATTCATATTTTTTGCCGCTACATCCAAAATCCATAAATCTTGTGGGGTTTTTGTGGGTACATTGAACTATAAAGAGCAAAGTTAACATTAGTGGTTTCCTCAATATTTTTGATTCAGCGCTTGACTTTGAAAAAAAAAACACCAAAAGCCCTTTTTTGTTGCTTTTTCAAAATTAGTTATCCGGTTCATATGGTAATAAAGTTAAAATAATTTTCTGGAGTCCGTAGACTTAAAAGGAAAATTTCTAAAATTTTTGTCACTGTTTTTTTCAAGATTACTCAATTTTTTTTATTTTTGAAATTTACAACCAAAAACTAGACACTTGAAGCTTTAATTTGCTTTTTTAATTAACTCTACGTTGATTTGTCTCCAAGTTACAGCCTGTTGAAAATCACCTAAAAATTAGATTGTTTTTCTGATCACTTAATTTTTTTTATTAGTGGAAAAGTAAACCAAATATCTTATATTTCAGTAAGAAAATAGGTAAACTTAATACTGTGAATGCTTTGTTTTATTTGTGAGCATATATTACTTGAAAAATAATTAAATTAATACAATACCTTTTATAGCAGTAGAAATATTATATCCACAATTTTGTCGTAATATTTTTTCATCAACGCTAAAAATTCTTATAACAATTTAATAATAACCGTCTTTACGGTTTGGAATCACTGGTAAAACAATGTTATTATATTTTAATCCCTAATGTTTACGGATCTGTAATATTTCATGACTTTTTTTAAAAGTTTTATCTACAAAAGAATATCACTTTATCATCATCTTTTTTTGCAAATTTATGGATTTTGGATGTAGCAGCAAAAATATGAATCCGATATTTTTTTTAAAAACAAAAGTTGTTAAAAAATTAATTTTCTAAAAAAATGTCTAGTGAGATTTTTAAAAATTATTAAAAAAAATATTTTTTAAATAATTTATTAAAGAAAAAAACAATATTTTAGCACTAATATCAAATAAACTGCTGGACACTCGAAGTGCATAACGTAATTTTTTTGGATATTTTTAAGGTTCGATATTTTAAAAACGGTAAGCGATATTAAAATGCGGTTTCCGATGTTAACTTGCCCATGGTGTGTAGATTATATCTTTGGCTGATGAATAGTCAGGTGTGACCGGAAAATGTTTGTACACAGTGTAAACTAAAACACTGCATTTTTTACAAAACTTTATCCAAGGTTATTTTTTACAAAACGCAGTTTTATAAAGTCTTATATACACTTGAATAATCTTCAATTAAATACAAAAAAACAGTTTTTTGCGTTTCTTGAAATTCCTCTTTTCTTGAGATATACAGGGTATATTCGAAAATATTGACATGGAGGTACAAAAACATTCCTAATTTATTAGTGACCGCCAAAATCAAACTCATTGAGGTAATTTTTTTATTATCTCTAATGCCCCCATCAGGAAAAAATACAATTTTAACATACAGGAGCGTGAAAAAGTTTACATTTGGTTTTATTCCTAAAATTTTATGATTTTGCATATTTTTATGCATTAAACATTCAGAGCTAAAGAAATTTTATTAAAACGTAATTTATTTTGATTTCGTTACTTGATTTACCTTAATTAGACTCTTTTACCGAAACGGTTTTTTGTATTCCGCCCTAACCTCACTTTTAAAGAAATTAGCGGCGCAAAGCTTTAAAACTAATTTTTAACAATATTGTACAATGTTTTTTAAAACCACTTGACTAATCAATCTAATAGACACAAAAAAAACTTGAAGATATAAATGGTAGGCACCAGATCATAACTAAAAGAACGTTATCAAACTTATAAATTAACTGAATAGGTAACAAAGAAATGTGGCCATGTTAATATTTAGTTGGCCCTCCTCGAAGACGAAACACTTCACGGCATCACCGAGGCATACTGTGTACTAAATTATTAATACAATCTTGGGAAATGTTGCTTTTGTTGTGTTATAATAATTAACATTCCTCTTGTATAGCTTCGGAAAGCTCATTTAGGGTTTCTGGAACAACATCTCTAGATCTCACTAATAACTTCAGATGAGACCACACATGCTCTATAATATTCAAATCCGGAGACTTTGCAGGCAGACGTCATAATTCCCATTGTATATTTGTGTTTGTCATTTGTTGTATTTATATACATATCTTGTTTTAAGACGCGAAATTAAACTCTGACATACATTGTATAAACTCGCGACATCTTGCTGAGCCATGCCTTGGTCCAAGAGCCTAAGAGCATTTTGTCTTTCGGGGACAGTAAGCCTTAGCATTGTGTACGAATAAGAGAAATAAATAAAATAACAAACAATTAAGGGTAAATATCACGAATTAAAATATAAAAAAGCAAAACGGAACATTAAAATGTCAACCAAGGAAAAAATGTCCAAATAAACAAATACTAGTTTCCATAGAGTCCATGGCCTTCTTTTTTTATTTTCATATTTTAGATTACCGACAATATGATATTTTAATAGTAAAGAAACTTATAGTGGTTTTTGCGTAATAAAAGAAGTAGGCCCTTTTTTAGAACTCCTCTTTATTGCATATCATGTGCACTATATTTTATTCAAACAAAACATATTTAAGGTACTCCTTCTTTTTAAAATTGCGATAAATGTAGGTATAGTATATTAAAATGTTAAGTAGAACCTAAAAATATAACAATAAACACAAATATAAAAAATAAAAAAGTTGCCGCTGCTTTTTAACAGAACCGGCAACACTGTATAGCTTAAAATATTTCTAACGATAAAGCGTGTCCTCTTATGTAAGTGAATTACTGTTTTCAAAGAGCTGCTGCTTAATTCATCGGAAACGTTTAAGGTACTATGACCCGTACAAATAAAAATTACAATAAAACCCTACCACTAGTACCAGTAACCGTTTTATAGGCGTTATAATGCTAAAATTTGCTTATAATAATCATTCAGTTCTAAAAAGTCAAGTGGATTTAAAAAACACTCTACAATATTCTTAAACATTAGTTTTAATGCTTTGCCCCACCAATTTCTTTAAAAGTGGGGTTAGGGTGGAATACGAAAAACCGTTTCGGTTAAAGAGTCTAATTAAGGTAAATCAAGTAACGAAATCAAAATAAATTAAGTTTTAATAAAATTTCTCTAGCTCTGAATGTTCAATGCATAAAATATGCAAAATCATAAAATTTTAGGAATAAAACCAAATGTAAACTTTTTCACACTCCTGTATGTTGAAATTGTATTTTTTCCTGATGGGGGCATCAGAGATAATAAAAAAAAAATCCCCAATGAGTTTGATTTGGGCGGTCACTAATAAATTAGGAATTTTTTTGTTTCTTTATGTCAATATTTTCGAATATATCCTGTATATCCCAAGAAAAGAGGAATTTCAAAAAACGCAAGAAATTGTTTTTTTGTATTTAATTGAAGATTATTTTAATGTATATAGGAATTTATAAAACTGCGTTTTGAAAAAAATAACCTTAGATAAAATTTTGTAAAAAATGCGGTGTTTTAGTTTACACCCTGTACAAATATTTTCCGGTCACACCTGACTATTCAACAGCCGAATATATAATCTACACACCCTAAGCAAGCTAACATCGAAAACCGCATTTTAATATCGTTTACCGTTTTCAAAATATTGAACCTAAAAAATACCCCAAAAAATTACGTTATGCACTTCGAGTGTCCAGCAGTTTATTTAAGTAATTTATTACAAAAAATATGTTCATTTAACACACACAAATTAATACAATCATTTTTATATAAACAATTTTTAGCAGAAATTCACAAAATTTTCTTTTTTTACTCCGAAATTCCGACTAGAAACCTCATGGCTCTTGTAAGCGACGTGACCTCGCCAGAGCCAATAGTAGCGCGGCAAGCAAGAACGCAGACAGCTGCCGATAAACGTGGTTTCTCTTACACTACAGCTTGTCTATAGCGCTACTCAGTCGCACCTGTACATAATTTGTGATCACCTGGCATTTAGAAAGTCATACCAAAATGATCTGTCTTTTTGAGAATCTTATTTTTTAGTTATAATTAATGCCCTATTAAAATTTCAAGTTGCTTCAAATTCATTTTTTTTATATTTCTTTGCAAAATATTTTTGCATGCGCCAATATTAAAACCTCGATCGTCTGACTCGTTATCATTTTTTTTATTTTAAACATTGAACTACAACATATAAAAATTGCATATTGCCTCATATATATTTTTGGAGAAAAAATATTTTTAAAAATTTAGGGGTTCATTTAGCCCCGCTACTCACAAGCCAGGTCTGCAGTTCCGTATTGGAGTATAATAGGAGAGGTATTGTGACAAGTTATCAGCTTGCCTTAAATAACTTCCAAAAAGTTGGTGCTAGCTCTCGGGCTATATATTTCTATGCGGTGACTGCTTTTCTGGATATACATATTTTTAAATACATTTGCGCTGTTTTCGTATTCATTTTTTTACATTTCTATGCAAAATATTTTTGCACGCGTCAATGTTAAAACCTCGATCGTCAGACTCGTTATCATTTTTATATTTTAAACATTAAACTACAACATATAAAAATTGCATATTGCCTCAAATATATTTTTGGAAAAATAAATATTTTTAAAAATTTAGGGGTTTATTTAGCCAGGTCTGCAGTTCCGTATTGGGGTATAATAGGAGAGGTATTGTGACAAGTTTTCAGCTTTCCTTAAATAACTTCCCAAAAGTTGGTGCCAGCTCTCGGGCTATATATTTCTATGCGGTGACTGTTTTTCTGGATATACATATTTCTAAATACATTTGCGCTGTTTTCGTACAGTTTTGATTAAATTTGTAATACAGTTTTTAACATATTTTTTTTTCTTTTATAAAAAACTAATTTTGTTTAAAAACCTGTACAGGTTATTCTGTTTTGACAAGTATTGATATTTAATTTTTACAAAAAACAAGAAGCATTCCCTGGAATCAAGGCCATCTTAGATGATAATTGTTTTCTGAATATAAAAGGATAATTAAGGTTTAGGTTTTTAAAGTAAAATATGGTTTACAACGTTAAACTTAGAATAATGGACACAATTTACCCTAAAAATCCAATATGGCTTCCATAAAAATAAATAAAGTTGATGATCGTGACCGAGTGTCTAAACGTCTAAGGTAAAACCTGACAGCAAGAAAAAAGTGACAAAGTAAATATGCGATTTATTTTAAAATCCGTATTAAAATAAAGCTAGGAAAAACATAAACAATTTACAACAAGAAAATACTCGGGATTTTAAAAGATTCAAAACGACATATTGTTAGTCACATATGGATGTAACTTTGCCTCGATTTAACCATTTTCGTATCATCTGTAGTTTAAAGATTCCAATGGTATGGATCAGATTTGAATTACCCTGTATACTGAATTCTATACATTGGCATTGGGTTTGTAAAATTTTGTTAAACTATGCGACATAAAATATTAATGTTTGTAAAACATCTTTGCATTTTTACATTTTATTCTGGATATATTTTTTATCTAGCCCTGTTTAAATAATAAAAAACCCATTTAGCCTATTCATATTTTAATACCCTTATAACCCTTAAATATTATATAGTTGTTTGTTTCCTGATTTAAAAAAACACAGGTATAAGCATTTATAATTATCAGTAATTTTATGCAGAAAAGAACATAACATTTAAAAAATTGTTTGTAAGTATCTGATTTATATTTAATACCTTAATTCAAGGCGGCTAAAAATTAATTTAAAAATGTTCATCTTGACAGAGCCTAATTATCTTAACGGGTTAGTCTACTCGGCGCGCTCTAAAAAACCAGTATTTTCACTATATTTTTTTTCAAGCTTCTGTCAAAGTTAATTATAAAAAGATGTTAGGCGTAATAAACACACTCTTGAACTTCTAGAAAAATGTATTATTTTTTCGTTTTAAACAATTTGTGTACATAATAATCCTAGGTAATGGTAACGCTTCAAAAAGAAGACAGGTGAGTTACGTTGTCCATATCTCTATAATTAAAAAGTTTAGTGGCGTTAGATTAATGGCCGAGTGATAATCGCGTTGTTAAATTTAGCAATTGACTTAGCAATTGTTAAAAGTTGACAATGACCGTTGTTAACTTTTAACAATTGCTAAGTCCATTGCTAAATTTAACAACGCGATCATCACTCGGCCGTAAGTGTAACAGTGGTTTTGATTTGACCTAAAATTATTAAATTTTACATATAATTAACAAAATGGCGAACTTTTTTATAGAAACATATTTTTAAAGTTTTTTTTGGTTTTCACTAAAAAAAATCAGTAAAAATTAAAATTTTGAGATGATTGTAAGGCGAATTGAGCCCACTGTTGTATTTAATCTAATGCCCCTAATTTTTTAAATTGTAGATTATTTATTTCAAAGTTTTAGACAACGTAACTTACCTGTCTACTTTTTGAAGCGGTACCATTACCTATAATTATTATGTATACAAAATGTTTAAAATTAGAAAATAAACATTTCTAGGACTTTAAAAGTGTGTTTATTAAGCCCAACATAAATACACACAGACCATACAAAACCCAGCTTACCTGGGGCGGTAGTGAGCGATCTCCTGGTCAGTCTCGGAATTTGGTTTGGTATACCGATGGATCCAAGACCGACAATGGAGCCGGCGCAGGAATACATGGTATGACCCCCAGGTTTAATGCTTATGCTTCCCTGGGGAAATATGCCACTATTTTCCAGGCGGAAATATATGCCATTGAACTTTGTCTGCGAGAGAACTTGAGGAGGAGATATAAGGGCAGGGACATTACTATTTTCTCTGATAGTCAAGCGGCCATAAAAGCTTTGGTATCCCAACAAGTCAACTCAAGGTTGGTTTGGAACTGTCTGCAATGCCTCCTAAATCTGGCTAACCACAACAAAGTTACACTTTCCTGGGTGCCAGGACACAGGGGAATACAGGGCAATGAAAATGCAGACTCCCTAGCCAGGCGAGGCTCCGCAGTAATGTTTGTGGGTCCTGAACCTGTTTTTGGAATACCAAAAGCCTCGGTTCGTGGCTACATGACTCGGTGGATTCAAACACAACATCAGGCATACTGGAACCACATTCCAAGGCAAAATCACAGTAAATCAATGTTGGACTCACCATCGAAAGCATTGACAAGTGAATTACTAAAACTAAATAGGAATCAGATTAGAATAGTAACAGGATCAATAACCGGACACTGCACCCTAAGAAAACATATGCACACTATGGGCATCTCTAGAGAAGAACCCATTTGCAGACTATGTGACGAAGAGGAAGAGACAGCCTCTCACATCATATATGAGTGCCCTGCACTTACATACTGGATAACAAATCAAAACCTTATGGTGGACACTAACCACCAGCAGGCTGGAGACCAGAAAAGAACAGTAAAAGGGCTACTACACCTGTCTAAGGTGTCAAACCTTTTTAACTGAAACAAATACACAAGAGATACAACAAGCCCTGTAGGCTGCAGTGTCGAGGCGGACAAAACCTCAACTTGTGTATTTATTTTATCAATCAATCAATCAATCAAGCCCAACATCTTCTTTACTAATAACATTGAAAGAAGCTTTAAAAAATAGTCAAAATACTGTTTTTTTAGTGCGCCCCTTAACTACAAAGAGTGTGTCGGGTTTTTTTTTCCTTTTATGTATTACGTTACGCAAAAGTGAAAGTTTTAAATTTGATTCTAAAAAAAACAATAATACTAGTCACTTTAAACCACTATTAATGGGTTTGATTTTAAAAGTTCTAGCTTTAATATTACAACTTTAGCTAAAAGTACAAACTATTTTATTGCCATTGATACGCTAATATTATTTTTAGCAGTCTTAAACTTTACTTTATAAAGTTAAGTTGATTAAGTTTAGTTTTAAATTTTCTTATAGGTCTTAAAACAAGACTTTGCTAAAAATTAAAAATATATTTAGATTATTTTAGGGAAAGCTCAAAATAACTTACTTTAACAATAATAAGACTTAGTTCACTAGACGTTTTATGTTTATGGAATCCCAAAAATATGTCCGATAAGAAAAAAGCTTTTAATAGTTCCAAACTAGTCATTAAATGTTAATATATAAAATGTAATTTAAACTACCATCTACGATTTAACGTGATAATACTAATAGAATTATATTTTGTAATAAACCTTATAATGTATTACGTAGTTTAACTTTGTATATATTAATTATTATTAATAATATATTTACCCATTTTATATTAGTTTCAGCAGCTCCCAAATTACTAATGTTGCCCTGATATACTAAAAATATACTTACCTCATAGTAATCTGACCATAATACAAATGTCTGTAAATGATCCAATTTAAAAAGTTCTTTTTATTGTCAATTTTATATACATTTAAGGTAAAAGCTCGTCCAAAATGATTATATTATAATATTACCCGGTGATCAAAGAATTACTTTTTGGTTGTATTTCCCTTATATTTTAATTGATTTTAATAAATTTGGGCACACGTATATAGGTTTATATTAATTCTTATGGCAACTTGTATCAAAGCACTTTGCTTCTTCTGGCATGCTGTCCATCCACCACTTGTGGCACTTTACGTTGAGG
Organism: Listronotus oregonensis; assembly: GCA_019359885.1. NCBI lineage: Eukaryota > Metazoa > Arthropoda > Insecta > Coleoptera > Curculionidae > Listronotus > Listronotus oregonensis. Next base: position 49,279 of record JAHBCN010001828.1, on the reverse strand, counting down.
GATACCATAACACTCTTGACGAATACGTGACTCCGCACTTGTGTTGCTTTTATTGGATACCTATACCATATGTGCCACTATCTTTTGTATCTATTATATGTAACATTTGTACTTGGGAAACTTGAAGAACCATAAACTATAGAAGGTATTTAATATTTGCAGCACGACTACTGGCTCTTCAAACCCCAACTGTTAAACGTCGACCCCTAACTTCCAAAACTCGGTACGAATTTAAATTTATATTTCTTCTTTGGTAATTTTTAAAATATTTTATTTGTTGTTATTGTAAACAAACAGTGTGGTCGTGACCCAAACTGTATAGGTGACCGTTAAACGGTTAATTTAAAAACTTTGCCTTAATTATATAATTTTGATCTTGCACCAATTTATTTGCGTATCGTTAAATGATTCAAATTTTTTATTTTAATAGTATCATTTTACTCTCCCATATTTCGAAATATATTTTTTACACCATAAACAACTTTAGACCACTTTCGGTAATTACCTTTACTTTTATTTTTTAACTAAAATCTACAAACTATTTTTCAAATATTAATTTTAATTTATTTACCTGTAGATAATATTCATTTCTTAAATTCCATTTTTACTTTTTAGTCTAGTCTACCATCAGCAATTCAAAAGGGCTTCTATAAAGTAGCACAACATAGAAAAAAAACGTTTTTTTACATTTCTAATATTGTTATATCATGGTTTTTAACCAAAAAAGATATAAAGCTTTTAATGACACATTGAATGTCACCTTTAAAAAAATGGTACAATAATTAGGTATTTTATAAAAAAAGTAAAATATATATTTTTTTTCAGATTGACACTTAATTTGTTAAATTTGTTACCAATAAAAAAGTAAAATATATATTTTTTCAGATTGACACTTAATTTGTTAAATTTGTTACCAATTTTTTAGTATTTTTAGGTATTAGTGTTAAAATTAATAAATTTATAGGTTTCAGAAATATAAAATACGTTTGGAGGTTACATTAACAAAACACAATCAGAGTTAATTTTCAATAAAATCAAAAGTAGCTTAAAGTTGGTTTAATGTAAAAAATATTTGTTTTGAATATATTTAAGTAAGTTACAAATGGTTATCGACTCTTAAAAAATAAGAAAAATACAGTGATTTGGTGAACATCCATTATATTATTGAGAGTGACCCGATTAGCAGTGATTTTTACATTAACGTGCAATTGCGCAAAAGAATCGTATGATATGCATCATATAAGCATCTGCGAAAAGCTTAAATTAAATATAGTCTAGTTAAGAAGTTGATATTCTGCGAAAATTAGTTGCAAGTCTCCTAAAATATGGTTGATGGTTTAAACGATCCGAAATAGCATCTAGAAAAAGACGTATTTTGGATTTTTCCTGCAAGAAAATTATAATTGTTATTAACAAAAAACTGTAAAAAAAATAATCGTCCAGCTTTTTGGCAAAATCTTAAAAAGTATAAGTGATAGCTTAAATATTATAAGAAGTTTTAAAAAAGCAAAAAATGTCAGTAAAAAAGTTTTTGATTCCTGGAATAGGCTATTTGACTGATTTTAAAAAATCGTTTTAAATTATTCTTTGGTACCTAACAAACACAATAAATTTTATATTTCTAGGAAATCTGCTGTATTTTTAATAAAACTCAATGTTAAAGTTAAAAACGGCTGTCTCTGTAATGGCGTCGAGATATGTTTCGCGTGACGTCATATGCAAGTAAACAAGTTGTGTCACGAGTGCAACTACAGTAAATTTTCTTAATAATTTCTCAATTTATTGGCTAAAATAGGATACAAATAGTGTGTAATGCCACAATGTACTAATACTTCTCTGAAAACACCACAAAAACTGTTTATATCTGTCCCAACAAATTCTTAAGGGCGAAAAAAGTGGTTACAATTAGCTTAAAGAGATCCAAAGAGCTTGGTTTCGCATTTATATGTTTTTATGTGTGAAGATCACTTTAATGTAAGTATACAAACATCCTGCTTTAAATACCTACCGATTTATATACAACAAAATATCGCCTTTAAATAACTTATAAACACTTTAAGGTAAAACCTAACTTTTGAATTAGAATGATTTTGTTTGTTCTAGAAGTTAAATACCTAGCAAGTTAGCACTTTCTCTTTTTATACTTAACGGTATTATTATTGAATTGCAGATGAAAACTGATATAATGAATTACAGCTGGACACTTTTTCAATTCGTCTTCCATAAGAGATGGTACTCCTTATATTTCTACACTCCATAAACATAACCCACAATAAGATTTTGAGAAGTACTGAATGATAAACACGTAAATAAATAATTTCTTAGAGGTATTTACACAGCTGTTTTTACATTTTTGAGTTCTGCTGCATTGTAGTCATCGTTATTTTTAAAGAAACGCACAATCATAAATGCGTTTATCTTAGGTAGGTTTCTGTTATTGGCTTGCACAAAATTTATGTCCATTTTGAGATACGAAATGAATATTTATGTTACTTGAAATATGTTTTTTATATAAAATGGTCAAGAAACAGTTATTTAGATAGTTAAAGATCGAAAATAACACCTAAAAACACACAACAAAAAGCTTGTGACATTTATTTACTTACAAATAACGTCACCAAAGTTGTAACCAATAACAGAGCGTTCAAGTCGCTAAATTAATTTCAAAAATATCTAAATTTTAAAACGTATATTTTGCAATAAATATGCATATTTTACTTCATATTATAGAAAAATATGCTTATTTATACTATTGTCTGATAGGATGACCATAATTTAAAGTTTATTTTTAATGGTGGCTATTGTAGTTTCAATATTTATAATTTTAATTAAACGTTTTAAATCGGCTTTAAGCAATTAAAGATTAATTAAAAAATTTAAAAAACTGGTGTCATCTACACACTTTAAAGAATATAATTCCGCGATAAAAAAAGATGTATCACCATTTTTTAAAAAGTTACTCAATTGTTAGGGGAATCTGTTGTCATAAAGGTGGTATAAAAGTTTAAATAATAAATCTCCAAGCTCCAAGACCTTTTTATAAATATACTCAACAAGACAACATTATAAAAATGTATAAGGAAAAAATTAATTAATTAATTAGTAACTTTCAAAGTAAAAAAAGTGAAAAATTTAAATAATGTTTCCTAAATATTTTTTTAATTGTAAGCTAGTGTTGATTTCATTTTTATGTTGGGCATTTTATAATTACTTTTTAATTTTTTCCTGTCATTTTTTTTATAAATTGTTTATAAATAAATGGATTAAAAAAATATTTTTGAATTTTTTTTTCACTATTTTGTTGGCGTTAGAAAATCATGATTTTTTTTCTTAAAAACAATATTTTATTGTTTATAATTGTTTTTTTTTTCGAATAAATTATTAAGGAATCTTTTCTTTAATCATCACTTATACTTTTTGAGATTATGCCAAAAAGCTGGACGGCATTTTTTTACAGTTTTTTGTTAATAACAATTGTAATTTTTTTTTTGCAGAAAAAAATCCAAAATAAGTTTAATTTGTAGATGCCATTCCGGATCGTTTAAACCTTCAACCATATTTTAAGGAGACTTGTAACTAACTTTCGCAGGAAATCAACTTCTCGACAAGACTAATATGTTTTTTATCTATTGTATTGATTTGACTTATGCTTGGTAAAAATTGAATACAATTAAAATGTTTATATACTACAATCCAACATTTAGGTTTTTATGTTAAAAATTGTAAAAAGTCTCAAATTTTTTTACAGTTAGATTTTAGCCTCAAAAATTATATTTTTCTGTGTTAAGAATTTGCATTTCCTATACTTTAATTAATATAAAAATGAATAAACTTGTAATTTTTTAAGTTTGTCCCCATTCATAATAATTATAAATAAAATAGCTTACCTTTACTTAAAAGGTTGAACAACCATTATTGAGGGACTGTTTTATATCTAAAAGTTTAAAATGTTTAAAACTTATTGATCAGTGCAAAAATAAAACTAAACTTACAGCACTTTGGCACATAGTTAACCGCATCAAACACCAAAAACGTACATTTTACAATGTCTATGTGTATTATATGTAGGAAAAACAGGAGGAACTTTAAGAACAAGAATACATGAACATCTAAATTTACAAAAATCTACTTACCATAACAGATCAGCCATTGTCCACTTAAAAGAATCAAAACATACTTATATTATTAAAGATAACTTTAAAATGCTACATAATATTTCAAATAGTAAAAAATTATAGTAGAGGAGCCGAAGAGAGATCGTTCTTTACCCATCTGTTAACCGGATGAAACCATTTTTTGTGTTAATCTTACACATAAACAAATACATTTTGACTATACTGCCTATCAAAATATGGTCAAGACTATTTTTAATTAAATTAACTTTAACCAAATTTTTTTAAACTTTAACTACGTGATAACTAAATAAATTTTGTATAGATCGAAATTTTAATTTTCATTTTCCTTCACCGATTTTCGAAAACTTACTCGTCTCGAAGGCGAGCAATCGAATTTTTGGCAAGAGAAAAAATCTTTCTATTTTTTAATTCTCTATCCGAGTGTATACTTTGTTTATCGAAAATTCGGCGAAAAATATTTGACAACTTCCTTTGGTAATTTTGGATTTTATGATTTTTTTAATGAAATTACATTTAAGTATTCTTTGGGATAGCAAATATACTACCGAAGAAGACAAATTGTGTTTAATTTTGGTCTTTTTCAACCAAATAAACTTACAGGATCTTGAAGCGAATTGGAGTGCTGGTCGGGGTAAAAACGTATAAATTGATAATTATTCACTAAAACATGACACACAAAAACAAAAATCTATTGACAAAATACGTAGAAAATCGGAAAAAACAAGTTTTAATTTAAATCAAAAAAAATATAGGTTAGAAATAAATCTAATATCTGATTATACATTCTTTCTTCATTGTCAAATTCAAAATAAGTATCAACAGTGTTGTCGGACTTAATAATTTTCGGCCATCAAATTTTGATATTCCTGTTCTGTCTGAAATATAATTGGGAAAAATAAAAGGGTGCTAACCGCAACTAACCAAATCTAACCATGACCGACTGAGGGTGTTAACCGCACCTAACCATGACCGACTGAGGGCTTTTAAATTTGTCTAAAAGATCGGTCCTGGTTAATTCTGGTTAGTTAAAGCGACTTTTTATTTTCCCCAATTATTTTCATTGAAAATGCGGGGACGTATTAGAAAAGACCCCGAATTGGCAACACTGCACGTTGACCTTTCTTGTGATAAAGGGGAGTTTTCACATTATATGAAGACAATTAATGGTAATTTTAAATTTTAATATCAAAAAAAAAAATATTAAAACACATAATTTCTCTTCTCCGGTAGTATATTTACATTCCGTGAGGACACTAGAATTTAACAATATAAAAATTTTACCATACAATTAAAAAATAGGAGAAAACCGTATATGCAATAATTAGAGGAGAAGGTCCGAATATGGGCCCTATTTTGTTTTTTGAAAATATCAATGTTATCTTTGGACGAATTAACCTGTAATTTGTAAACTTAAATACTGGCAACATCTACCTTAAAGTTATAAACACGATTTTGAAAAAATCCTTAACATTAATTGGTAATTTTCAAATAACAAAAACTGTAAATTTTTAAGATTTGTGAAAAGTGCTTGAAATATGGGCCATCCTATAAAAGTAACAAAAAGTCATATTAAATCGTAAAAAAATATGTATTTTGAAAAAACGTGACATAAAAATAGTTATTTACAAAAATCGCAAATATATTCGCCGCGTTCTGTGTCCGCATAAGCCTCATGTGACCACATATGACACATCAAACAGCACACCCACGACTCGCCCCTGACATCTTTAGAGAAAAGTCCTTCACAATAAATACACGTTGCATCTTCATTTTCAGGAGGAGTTCCGAATTCTTCAATGGCGTTATCTTCATCATCAGGAATAAATATTTCGCCATCTTCAGTCTCAGAGTCAGACGATTCAACAATCTTCTTTCGTTTTGGAAGTTTTGGCTGAGACTTTGATTTACCCTTGGAGAAAGTTTTGCCAAACACATTCTGTTTTCCTTTTCCACTAACATTTATAGTTTTTTCAATAGAAGTTTCTAACTCTTTTTTGTATAGAGAAGACCTTATAATTTAGAAGACTTTTTTCCACGATTAGTTACTTTCCTCTTTATGGAAGGTACTGGGAAAATCGCAAAAGGCGACACAAACCTGGGTGATATTGACAAATTAGGTGAAGTGGAGGCAGGAAGATCATCAACATATCTAGAGCATCCGGGTTGGGGATCATTATTGGAATATTGCGGGTCAGTAGATTTAGCATTTTTGTTAATTTGAGTTGCTGGACTGGACACAGGAGAGGAACTTTGATCCTGAGAAGTATTGCTGTTGGTGGAGATTTCTTTAGAATCGCTGCATCTTTTAGCTGCTGCAGCTTCCTCAGTAATAAAATCAGCATCACAAAAAATGTGTCTATTAAAGGGGTAAATTCCTGTCACTCGAAAACCGTTGATTGCAATTTGTGCAGTGTGTGATTTTAGGGATGCCTTTCCCAATAATTCGGCTATATCATAAACTGAAACAGGATGCTGATTAACACGTATCCAATTTCTTATTTCTTCGCTATAGTAGAGCTTAAATGGACCCATAAAACTTTTATCTAAGGGCTGTAATTTATGCGTAGAATGAGGGGGTAGTGACACTATTGAAATGTGATTCTCCCTGGCTAAGCTAATAACTTCCAAATTGCGAGTATGACTATAATTTCCATCCATTATTAACAAAACAGGGTCATCTTGAGATGGTTTAACGAACTGTATTAAGTGACGGAACCACTTCGTGAAGAGATTTTGTTGAATCCACCCACTGGAATGTACGTCATAAATTGTCCCCGGGGGAGCTCCACGGATTAACTGGTTTTTCCTGGGAAAAATTAACATTGGCGGTATGAATTGTCCACCAGCGCTCATACAGGCAACGAATGTCACAAGTGATCCTCGTTCTGCTGATGTGATAGCAGCTATCTGCCGTTTACCTTTTCGCCCAATTACAGTAGGAACATTGCTTTGCACTATTGATAGGCCTGTCTCATTAACATTAAATATTCTGTGCGGTGGAAAATTGTATTTATTGTATTCCTGCTCCAGATTATCAAAAAATCGTGATGCGTTTTCTGCCATAAAACCAAGAGCTCATGCAAAAGACGTTCCAGTTGGCTTTCTTAGAGAAAGTATTTCCTTATGGCGACCTAAAAAGGTTCTTCCTGCTATTTCATTTCTAAAGGGGCTATTCTTACCATTTTTTTCAACTTAATTATACGCCATAATTCGAATGTCTCGTCTAGTGAGACCATAAAATTTTGCCTCCATTGCGAAAATGTAATCAACAAGCTCCTTCTTCAGTTGATTACCTAATACTGTTTTTCTTCCAAGGGTAGTTGCAGTTATGCGGTCAGGATCTTCATCGACTTTAGAAAGCCTTTGTAAAGTAGATCTTGGTACACAAAATGTTTTTGCTGCCTGTCTACAAGGTAATAAGTGTTCTTTAACAGCAGTTATAGCTTTCGTCATATTACTGGTATTCCACTGCTTCCTCATTTTTTTTTAAACATATTTTTTCTTGGTTCGGGGCATTTTTACCTAAAAAATGTCAATAGTGCAATTTTTTACAAGTCTATACTAAATGTGGTCCAAATATGGGCCCGGCTCATATTTCAGACAACTAAGTGGCCCATATTCCAAACACAAGCACAAAAATGTCAACCTATAAACAAAGTTTTAATTGCAATTTTGGGCAAAACTCTGTAGTACATCTTAAAGAGTAACATTTTAGTTACACACTTACCAATTTTTAACTTTATAGAAAATGAATTTTTCACGAAAATACAAAATATTTACACACTTGAATAAATTTGTGTAACCGTCAGAATATCAACCTGTCGATTGCTTTCCTATGCCATCTATGTTTAGAAAGCCGAAGCTAGAGATTTGTTCGCGGATCAAATACTGTTAATCTACGCTATGTGAAACATCGCATAGGTACGCGTTGTTGCCCGTAATATAGTGGCCCATAATATAAGCATGGCCCATATTCGGACCTTCTCCTCTACCCTTCTTTTTGACCCACCCTGTATACTAAAACGTCAAGCATTCCCACCTTTTACGTCAAGACGAACAAAAAAGGTCCTATGAGTTTTTCTCGTATCTCTACTCTAAAGCCCAGTTTCCGTTTGACAGCTGTCAAATTTTGACATTTCGAAAAAATTGTCAAGAATGAAAAAGTGTTTATTTTTCGATTTACCGCACCGATGGGAGCGATTTTTTTCGATCGGTTTTATTTTTTTTTACTTGCCCCCATCGTTTATAGTATTATAATAGTCAGTTATAAAAACTTACCTGTTTGCACCTGCTTGCCAGATAGTCTTGACTAAAAATGAGCGGGCAAGACCAGCTAGGCATGTTTTGTACGGTTCAAAATTTTGATCTATACAAAATGTATTTAGTTATCACTTATCACATAGTTAAAGTTTTAAAAAAAGTTGATTAAAGTTAATTTAATTAAAAATAGTCTTGACCAAATTTTGATAGGCAATATAGTCAAAATGCATTTGTTATGTGTAAGATTAACAAAAAAAAAATGGGTTTCATTCAGTTAACGGATGGGTAAAGAACGATCTCTCTTCGGCTCTTAGACTCTTTGATGCTTTAGAAGACATAGAAATAGTAAAGTTAGGAATTTGTAGAGACGTTACTAGCCTAAATGAACCCATTGGTAGACAATATCTAGAGACAGCATATGTAGTTAGGTTTTTTACGTGACTTTTTATCTTATGGAATTTCTAATAAAGAATTTTTATACAAAAAAAATGTAGTAAAGCACAAAACAACTGTATTTTTATAATATATTTTATTTGTCTTTTTACTGAAATGTAGAAATTGACAGTCTTTAATTAGTGTTGTGAACTTTTGTAAAATGTATATTTTTGGTGTTTTATTAAGGTTTATTATGTGCCAGTGACGAAAGTTTGGTTTAATTTTTTCACTTATTTATAAGTTTTAAACATTTTGATTTTTTTAGATATAAAACTGTCTCTCGATAATGGTTGCTTAACCAAAACGCGTCGTGTCCCCTAACAAATTAAACGTTTTTGGTAAAGATAGGGTCTTTAATTTATAGCTTATAAAATAAATCTGTACATGACATTAAGTTATATGTATTAAAACCTATACTTTTGTATAAAAATGTATAATATTTGAAATAAATTAAAAAAAAAGTCTTTTAATTCTTGCAGTTTTTATTATCTATTAAAGAAAAAACATTTTTCCAACATAGATTTTGTTGCAGTTATAACTTTACCAAAAATATGCAAGAATTAATAGCTTTTCGTTTCTAGGAATTACGTATTTATTAACTAACCTCTAATATAGGAAAATATCCATGTATACATGTCACTTCAACATTCCATTATAACATAGAATCCATTATTAATAGCTAAAATTTAACAAAGAAAATATTGGGGAAAAAAAGTTTATTAATATTTAAGTAATAAAGTTATGATTTAGTATTATTATTTACAAATATTCATTTAGTGCTAATGTAAATATTTATTGCTGTCTCACAACAATATGAAACAAACTGTGTCTGAAGTAATACGCTGGTTTATTATTTTAAATAAAAAAAAATAATTCATATGCGTGGGGAAATTTGAAAAATAAAAACAAACACATAATTTAATTGTAATATCATTTTTATTACCAAAAAACAATTGTAATATTAAAAATAATATTATTAATAATAATAATATTAGATACATATTTTATCACCTGAGCTAAACTGTCACCTAAGTCATATAATTTATAAACACACCAAAAATTATTTCGTAATCTTCATATGTTGGTTTATGACAAAAGTGCCATTATTTTAGAATATCTACGTTATGTTTAAAGGTAATAGACAATGATGTAGGTTAATTGAAAGATGTTTTTAGGACTTGCATTTTCCTAATTTATTTAAAAAACCACAATGTTTCGACTGGTGAGTATCTCTGGGTGTATTTACCTAAAGACTGCTTAAGGCGTGTTTACACCAAAGTTGACAACTAAAAGTTGACAAAAGATTGTTTGTAGAAAACTGAAAGTTGTCAATTAAAAGTTGCTCTTCTCAAATTAGAGCAACAAAAGGAAAATTTTTTGTAAAAACTATAAGTTGCCCTTCTTAAATTTAAAGAAACAAGTGAAAAACTTGTTGTCAAAGAATTGGCGCAAAAACTTTAGGCAGTAGTTCTCCAGTTCTCCACTAGTTTTCTACAAGTTGCTTGCGCAAAGCGCGCAGCAACAAATCTTCCACTTTTATTGTTTCTTTGATCTTTACACTCCGCGGGAAACCAAAATTTAGTAGAAGACAAAAAAAGGTGCTGTATTTTGTAAAAAAAGCAACAAACTGCCACAACTTTTGAAAAACCTAGTGGAAGACTTTGGTGTAAACGCGGCTTTACCAGTTAAAATGTTGTGTTTTAAAATTAATTAAGACATTGAAAGACCGAAAAATATCTTTTTTTCATCGACGTTATGTGGTTCAGATTTTTTTCTGTTAAACTATGGAACTTTAAAGGCAAGTAACAGATGATTTTACGGAATAATAGCTTTTCGGATAACGCCTAAGTTAGCTCTACTGCTCTGTTTTAAGGGTTCCATTAAAGCAATTTCCATATGTTCAAATACATGATGAACATTGTCGATGGAATTGGGGGAAAAATGGGTGATACAAACAGGATGGCTAAAGGAAAACGAGCAAAGGTTCTTTTTGAATATTTATGATATTTTTTAAGAAAACATCTCATACCATTTTTTTTTTCGGGGAGTAAACAACCCTTTGACCAGGGCAAATTCCACCACAAAAATCTTAAATGGAAAGGGAGGTCAAGTTTTACCCGATTTGAAAGTTTTTTTTGATTCTCTTTATGTACATTTCAATGATTTTCAAAACGGGTGTCAAAGAAAAGCAAAATATCCAATTTTTTGGTGCTTAAAAGAATTTCTAACTAACAACGATTGAACCCGTGTACTTTAATTTTAAATAAAAAACATGTTTACGCCAAAGTGTGATTTCTAACTGCAACGCCTTCACTAGGGTGCCTTTCACCCTTAATCTAAAAAGGAAAGAGGGCCTAAGTAGCAATACTGAAATGCTCCGATATGTGCAAGAAAGGTTCAAGCAAACTCTTTATTACTACATGGAAGCTAATGGTTGCTATTTTTAACATTTTTTAAATTGATACACTTGTTTAAGCGTAGAAGCAGAAAAGATTATTTACTTTAACCTTTAATTTTTGTAAATAAAAGTTCACTATTAACTTTAGAAATTTAAATTCAGTAGAACCATATCGAAAATTGTTAAACCAAATGAGCTAAGGTAAGTATGTCCGTGAGAAAAAATAAAAAACATTGTAAACAAGGTACTACTTGGCCCCCTTTTCCCTTTTTAAAAACCAAAAAGCTAAGGCAATTCGTTAAGAAAATTGCAAAAACTAAGACCAAGTCGCGGTCCTAATTAAGTTATGTTTAAAAAATTACTAAAAACTTTACTTCTTTGTTTAAGTGCCCAAAATTGCATTACATACATCTTCAAATTTGGTACACAATTAAGATGATTAACATTAATATGCCAAAATTCTACTTTAATAATGACTAAAGTCTCTACTTTACGGTTAATACTATAATTTTAAATTTATTTCCTATTTATAGGATTAGGTATTTTTACAAAAATTTATGGTGACGTACAAAGAGATGAATGGTGTTTAAAATACAAAAAAAAAATCTTAAAAAAATAAAAAATATCCATTTTTGCAAATAAAAATTTAATTATTGGGGTGCACCATCTAATTAGTTAATAAATTTACCTATTTTTCCCAATATTTTTGTTATTTTGAATGTTAATAAATATTGTTATTTTATTTAAATAATATATTCGTGTAAAAAAATAAATTTTAATGTATATACGCATTTGAAGTTTTATTTATTCATCAGTATTTAAACAGAATAAATACATAGGTATAACAAAATATTAAAAACATAAACAAAATACGGTATTTGGTATAATTCGCGGTTTGTATGAAAAATTTAAAAACAAATATTTTTGGAATAACCTATTTAAAATTAACATATAGTCCTGACTTCATTGCAACTCCTTAAATTTAAAAATCAGAAATCAAACCCACTTTTTTAACTTACCCATACCCATAATATGTTAATAAGTTCAAATAATAATATTTTGATTATGATATAGAAATAAAAATTACATTTTGCTTATCCTACAAGTTTTTATCTTTAAACATTATGGGAATCGGGGCTTCTCTGATGTGGCATACGTTAAACATGTCAACTTACCGATGTACGGAAAATTTCGAAAAATCTTTTTTTACTTGAAATTTAAAATTTCATATTCAAACATTGAGAAATATATTGACCTATAAAAATATTTAAGCATTTAGCAAAAACATTTTTTAACAGTAAGCTAGATAAATAATAGTAGAATGTTATCGGTTTACCATCCTACAAACTCAGAGTATAATAGAATCGTTATATAAAAATATTAAACCGGCAATATATTAAAAAAAAAAAAAAATAAAATAGGCAACCTTACACAAACTTCCCTTATTTTTAATGCTAAACAAGATAAAATTTTAAAATTTGAATGTCTCCACTAAAAAAATAACTTTAGCAATTTTCTCAATTTAATTTGAATCCTATTTTTGGAATACCCTGTATAACAAGTTATAAAACTATTATAAAACATTTGTTAGCGCAGGACATTTTCAACAAAAACCCTAACAAAAACGCTTAGGTTTTGGTATAAACCATAATAAATCAAGTCTGCCTGAAATTTTCTGTAGAATTTAAACATGAAATAATATATTATTTCATGGTTCTGGCATCACAGCTAAAAAAGCAAAAAACACCCTTTTTAGTGGTTTTTTAACAAAAAACTTATAAAAAAAACTTATTAAAATGCTCTTAAGGCACCTAGAAAATACTTCCAGGGTACGTTTTTTGGGTCCTCCTACTACCTCAACAAAGGCAAAAACAACCATTTTAGGGTTGCTTGCACCAATTGAAATATATGCTCGGCTTTATTAAGCCAAAAAAAATTAAGCGTGGCTTATTTAGTATGTTGAACCGCTATAATTTTTAGCGGGTTTAACTAAGCCAAGCAAATAAACTATTTTCGCAAAATATTTTATTTTTTCACCTTCAACTTACTTCACACAGAAAAGATTTTAAAGTTTGCGAGTAAAGTTATATCACGCACCTCATGGTTATGTTTATGTTATATTTTTTGGCTTGTGGTGATTGTAGATGTTAAGCAGGCTACCAAAATGAGCGACAGTAAAAGACAACGTGGTACCATTTTTCAAATGAAGAAAAGATGACACTTTTGAATATACTTGCTAAACACCAAAATATTATTAAGAATAAAAAGACTGACCAGGCCACAATTTAGGAAAAAACCATGCTTGGATAAAAGTTGAGTCTGAATTTAACGCTATTTCACCTGATTGGTGTTACAGAATAAATGCTTAATGTAGAGTAAATAATTTTCCTATTTTTGTAGCGTTTCCAAATAATTAAAAGAACCTAAAAGAATAAAATTTAAAAAATAAAATAAGTAAATAATTTTATTTCGAATATTATAAATTTAAAAAGTAGTTTATCATAGTTTGTTGGGTCTGCTGTGGGTTTTGATTTTCCCTTATAGCCAAAAAAAAATAGGTCGTGAAATACAAATTTAAGGTTAAAACTTGAATTTTTTATATAAGTTACTTTGAAGAATCTAAAAACGAACTGTAATTTTTTTTTGAATTGGGTGAAATGTTTTTTTTTTAATTTTTAGAAAAAAAAGTTTTAAATAAAAGTTGTAGAACGTAAAATTCTACATAAAAATAATTTTATAACGTTTTTTTCCTAAATTTGAAATTAACTGAGATAGGGTAGCTAGAAGTTATTGGAAAATTAAAAAACTCATAGTTTTTTTTAATTATTTATATAATTAACAACTTTAATTCTAGAGAAAAAATTCTTTAATTTTAATTTTATAAAAAAAGTTATATAATCATTTTTATGTAGAATTTTACGTTCTACAACTTTTATTTAATTTTTTTTTCTAGGACTTACCGTTTCCTCAAAATTTCAAAAAAAAACACTTTTTTTTACCCCTTTTCGGGGGTGAATTCAAAAAAAAACTACAGATCGTTTTTAGATTCTTTAAAGTAACTTATATCAAAAATTTAAGTTTTAACCTCAAATTCGTGTTTCACTGTGACCTATTTTCTTGGACTATTAGCACATCTGGAATGAATTGGCCCAAGTCAACTAAATAATTCATTTTATTTGTGCCAGTATGATCCGGTAGTGGTGGCTCTGGTCATTCATTTCAGTTGCTATATTATGTAGCACAGATATTTCAAGTCAGGTTTTATCAGGTCCAGGACATACTGAACCGTATTGTACAGTCAAAATTTTCTGCAGAAGGTTAAATTCGACAATTCCTCGAGTGGATTATTCCTTACATAAACTTTCCTCGGAAATCCAAATTTCAATATTTCCAAAATGTCCATTTCATCATTAAATTCTTCATTTTATTTTATTTTATGTTTGGAAAAAAACACACGCAGTACATCAAATTAACACAAAAATGCAAATAGCAAATATTAAATAAAATTTGGAAATAAAGTTGGGAAACCGGGCTTTTTCTCTTTAAGCCTATAATTTGGGCGGCTTTTAATAAGCCTTGCTTAGACTTCTTTAAGCTAAGTTTAGTAGGTGGTGCAAGTTAATATTTTAAAAGTTCAGTTCAATTCAAAGCAAAGCTTAAATTACAATCGGTGCAAGCGGTCCTCAGAGGTTTTTTTAAACTTACGAAAATGTTTTTTAGACACCTAGCAAATATTCTCAGGGTACGTTTTTTGGGTCGCTGATTCCGACTTTAGGTTCCCAAAACCTTTGAATCCCAGCATCACCCATAAAAGGCAAAAACACCCTTTTTTGTTTTTTTTTTGAAAATATTTTTTTTAAATTTATATATAATATTTAATGTTCATTAAAAAAATTAATTTTTATGACATTATAATTATTTGAGCCTAAATTAAATTTTTGGGTAATTTCTTAGGGGTGACACAACCCCAATCACCCATAAAATATCGTAGATTATAAAGAAAATGTTAATAAAAAAATCTAAGACAAAATGTAAAAAAAAAAAATTGCGCAATTTTTATTTTATTGTATTTAAGGGATAGCTTTTTACGTCAAAAGTGTAAAAACACTTAATGATACTTTTCTGTAAGAAAACTTTTTGGTATAATAAAGAAAAATACAAAATAAATTATTTTAAACTCATTGTTTTACTTTTAATTCAAAATGGATATTTTCTAAGCCCCAAAAGGGGTGCGAGGAGTACTTATTATCCCTGGAAAGGAAAAATATTTATTTGGTTTTGAAAATGGCTATTTATTTAAAATTTTGGGCATTAAGCACAAAATTTTTTTTGCATTTTTTTTTAATTGTACGGTATTTTAGGGATGATTGGAAGTTGTTTCATCACCAAAAATACAATTTTTTATAAATATTAAATAATTTCTATAAATTTCAAATAGGACTCTTTTTAAAAAACCTCTAAAAATGGTGTTTCCTGGTAGTATTTTCTAGGTACCTAAAGATTATGTTCATAAATCTTTTATAAGATTTTAGTAAAAAAAAACCTTAAAAAGGGTGTTTTTGCATTTTTAGGGGTGATAACAGAATTTCGGAGGTGCAGGACCCCGAAATTCGGAATCAGCGACCCAACAAACGTACACTAAAGGTAATCTCCACTGGCAGCGAAATTGGGCACCCAGGATCTGCGTTTTGAAGGGACCAATATATCGAAGTCGTCCTCAAATTCATTAAAAAAAAATTCACTTCCAATCAAAAAATAATTTTATTTTTCAGTTTTAAAACCTAAATTAGCATCTAGTTTGAAATTTATACCCAATCTTTTATAGAATAATAATAATCATAGATTTAAAAATTAATCCAGGACTAAGAAAGCTGTTCAAATGAATTTTTTAGTTTATCTCGGAGTTGGGCCTTATTCTAGGATTAATCCCCGAATTATAAAACCAGTGCAATTGGGCATAACTGTTTAGATGTAAACTATAAAACTTATAGATGATTTAATCAAAAATAAAAAATTCAGTTTAAAACTATACAGGACACGGATGGTAAATATTTTAATAACCTACGTGTCATTTGTCACAAAAAAAATTAACTGGGTTAGGACGTGCCATCAAATAAAGTTAGGTTTCAGATTAATAAGGAAAAAATTAAACTATAATTACACAAAACTATTTATTTGCAACCAGAAATATATATTTTGTGCAGCAATTTTATATACGAGATTTTTGTAGGGTCTGTTTTTTTTTTGTGTAAATCCAAATATTTGGTGATTTTGTTTTAATTTGTAAAATACTTGTAGTTTTTGATAACAGTGTCGTTACGAAAAACATACAGTTTAGCCTCAAAAGCATATGTAAATTTTCATATAACAATAATTATTTAATTTGCCTCTTGAAGCTTTATGAGCACTTCATTGAAATACTGGCACATGTCCATAAAAAAACATTAATTTTTAAAGCCACATAACATTAACTAATTGTAGGTTTTGTTAAATTTTTATCTCATTTTGTATGAACACCCGCAGACTCGTTTGCAATAGATTTTAAGTGTTAGTGTGTTAGTTAAATAAAACTTATATTTTAAGAAATTATAAACATAAACATAACAAATAAAACCAGATTTTTTTTACATTATTTTATTAGCTACCTAAAAAATGTAATATGCTACTGATGGAAGGGACAGCAGTGGCAACAGGAATAATTCTATTGAGGCTCTTCCCTTTTTTGCTTCCTCCTGATACTCTTCTCCTAAAACAAGAGAAACTTATTTAAGTAATGCGTTAAATATTATTGAAACCAAACTAACTAAAATCGTTTTTAAACACTGTAGAACAAATCAGGCTTTTCTACCTTATAAAGTATTAGTTAAGAATTTTTTTTTCAAATATCTGCCAGGTAAATGGTGCAAGAATATTGTACGTTCGTACGTTTGTACGTTTGTATGTTCGTACCTTTGTACGTTAGTACGTTTGTACGTTTGTACGTTTGTACGTTTGTACGTTTGTACGTTTGTACGTTTGTACGTTTGTACGTTTCTACGTTTCTACGTTTCTACGTTTCTACGTTTCTACGTTTGTACGTTTGTACGTTTGTACATTTCTACGTTTGTACGTTTGTATTGTTTGGCAAGTATATCTGTAACAGCGCGGCGTCGGTAAGGGGAAGGTAGTTGTAAACCAAACATGGTTTACTTCATTCATAAAAAGCACAGCGGCGTGCTCGTTTTTTTAAGGTTAAGGAATATTTTATAATTTGCTTAAATGATTAAATGTATACAATATACAATTGTGTTTTATTTTAAATATATTTAAAATGTATGGTTGTTACTAAAAATTAAGGCATTTAAGGGCCATGAGTAACAATTTCACAAAATATTTTTGGAAAAGCCGAAAAAGCAAACAAACTCTATTTTCTAATTGATTTTTTTTGGTAGTCAACCTCTAAGATACACGGCATTTTTAATTTTGGCCAATATTTTGCAATGAGAAAATAAAAACAGTTTTGAAAACGTCATTTTATGCGTTAAAATATTAAGCTTTTTTTATTTATTTAGTTACGTTTGAGAATTGCTTGCGGCTCTTCATCGCAAATCCTATTAACAAAAGAAAACAAAAGCAAAAATAAAATGGACAAAAGTATATCTAAAAAAGCTTTTATTTTTATGAGAGCGTTCAAGTATTACGTAACACAATTTTTGGAGATTTTCCACCCCTTCCTCCTCCCATGTAACGCGCCGTAACGTTTTTCTGTACCCAAGTGACCATTTTTACCTAAAAGTCGTAAAAACAATGTTACGTAACGCGTAGTTCAAACCCCCCTTCCGCCCCTGTAACGCATCGTAACATTTTACAAGACCCCCTCCCTCCCCCAAAAAATTCATGGAACGCTATATCCTTTATTCTGTGTATAACAGTGTCAAGATCTAAAATAAAAGCGTATTGCTCAGTCTTTATTTAGTAACAAGCGAGTTGCCTTATCATCGGAAATTGCCCGCTTTCTTTGTTACTTTCTAACAGCTTAATGAAAACAATACTTTTTTTAATTTTTTTACGTAGAAAAAGATATGAAGACGGATAAAGACCCCTTCGTGAAAAGTATTGTAAACAGAGATATCTTGCCTACTCCAGTTGCCCCAGCAACGTGTGCTTAATTCTGGATTTTTAGCTACGCGGATCAGAATTTTCTCTTCTTGTTCGGGAGTTATAGTCTTTAGACGCCCTGTGAAATCCTATTTAGGACGAAAGTACCTGTTTCTCTTAATCGGCCGTAAAAATTTTTGAAGATCTTTAAACCATGTTGTGCTCGATTTAGATAGAGTTTCGAATACAGTCTCTGGGCCTCCCGTTCATTTAATATTTCCTGCGCGTTTACACACAACATATCTATATCGCATTTCTGCGTTTGAAAAAAAAATGCATATCGGTATTATTAGTTAACTTGCGATAAACTCAAAATTAAACATTATCTGACAAAGCCATCTTAGAGTAATCAACAAAAAAAAAACAAAATGGCGGTTTCATAGCAATTGCATCTCTATTAAGTTCATTTGTTGTCTCATAGCTTATCTTAATATATTATTTTTGAAAATCATTAATAATTGTATGGGAGGTGGATAGTTTAAATTCAAATATCTCCGAAATGGTAACCTTGAGCGACTTTAATAACTTAGTATGTCTTTTTACGTAAAAAATGTGAATAACGTATCATATTTAATAAAAACTTAAATAAATTCAGGCACATTATACATTAAAATTACAAAAAATAATAATTTTTCGTCCTCAATAAAACCCTATAATTGCAATATTTGACGAAAAGCGTTATTTTTTACAAAATTATTAAAGAAAAACAAAAGCAAAGTTTTAATTTTTAAACCCTGTATCTCAGTTAATATCAACTTTTGGTATATGCATATATGACTAAATTTTAAGTAATAAGTCTGTCATTTTTCCATGTACCACTAATTAGCAGACTAAGCGTTATTTTTTACAAAATTATTAAAGAAAAATAAAAGCAAAGTTTTAATTTTTAAACCCTGTATCTCAGTTAATATCAACTTTTGGTATATGCATATATGACTAAATTTTAAGTAATGAGTCTGTCATTTTTCCATGTACCACTAATTAGCAGACACCGCTTATAACTAAAACTTACTGTAAAAGGTAATAGACAAAAAATTCTACAATTTCTTTAAAATACCTAAACAAGGTAGGAAAACAAAAACTTTTTTAAGATCACACGACACCAAACTTACAAATAAGAAAACACTTAAAAGTAAAGATAAAACCTCCGACACTGAATATTTCAATAATCGATATTCCATGAAAGAAAGCAAAAATAGCGCAAACACTTTCAATTGCGACTCAATTTACCCCACAGTAACAAAACATGTGACAAACTCCACCAATTAGGTGCGTTTTTGTTGGATCTATTATAATATTTATAAGTAAAACAAAATAGTAATTTGATAAAAATTAAAACCATATAACAACCACATTAAATTCTCAGCTTTTACCAATATTATATTTTGTTATTGCAAAACATTGATTTTAAAAATAAAATTACTACTTGATCAGTACTATTGCTTTCTTATATTTAAACTTAACACACACACCCACATATTTTCATTTAAAATTGTTTAAATTTTTTTCGCTGTTACAGATAAATTTGCCAGACAATACGTTTGTACTTTATAAAAAGGCTAATGCTTTATCCAGAAGACCATGCAAGGAAGACTAAAACTGTACCAACAAGTGGATCAGCCTGAAGGATTTACCTATTTGATAACAAAAACCACTTAAAGAGCACCTAAAAATATGTCAAATATGTATTTCCAAAAAAAAATATAAATTATTGTATTCCATATAGGACTAATCCTGTTTTAAATATAGTAACGTACAAACATTATCATAACAATTTTAATTAGACTATACGAGCATTATATATGGCAAAATTATTAAAATGTACTTTATATCGGCAAAAACAAACGTGCTAAAATATAATTTAAATAAACAAATAAATGTTATTAATTTATTTTGGCTAACATATGGTATTACTATAAAAGCATTTTTGGGACTTAATTAACCAAATAAATGTGTGGTAAATAACGTAATTTATTGGTGGAAACATAATTTATATAGCGTATTGGAAAATATTTTTTTAAACTGTAATTCAGTATAAAAAAATGATATAAAATCAATAAACTGCCCTTTTACTTTAAAAGGATATTATGTTTATTTGACTATCAAAATAATAGCTTTGAAAATGAAATTGCTGTCTTCCTAAAGTAAATTTAAAAAAACCTTAAAACATTTGATTTTATCTTATACTGAAATAAAAGAAGAAATTAGCTCACATGTTATGCCAATAAAACTACTAAAATATCATATTAAAAACGATTTAACTCAGGCGCATGCAGGTCCACCGGAATACCGAGAATTTCCCGGTGAGCCTTTGTGAGGTTGCTTTGAAGGGCCCTTCTGATCTTGAAAGCCTACGATACGGCTTAATACAAAAAAAAAACAATAAATAAAAGTCACAATCAGCCCCGTCACTGTTTAACTGGACCATACCTGACAACAACACCTTTTAAATTCTAAAAACTGCAAACACAACAAGCGCGTAATGGGTCTGTTATACATTTTAAGTTGTTAAAAATAAGGCTACTAGTTGCCTCTGACAGGAGAATTGTTTCTAATGATCTGCAGATGTAGTTATTTACTGGTCATGCGAGAAAAGCAAAGCGTTTAAAAGTTACCTACCTTTTTTTTCTTTTATTATATAATTTTTATTTTTTTTTTATTTTATATTTTATATTTGTATAAACTTTGTTGTGTAATGTTGTACGTATTTACTATCTAATAGGCTTGAATAAATTTGTTGAAAAGGTTTTTATTTCATCTATATTGTTTGGCGATGCCTTAGTGATAAAGTCTCCCGGGCCCTTAAATCGCCCCAGCACGCGCCTAATTTACATATTACAATTTTTTTAGGCTGAAAGCACCTTCAACTGCCTTAAAAAGATATTTTCAAATGCAAAATAAGATAAGAAATAATTTATATACTTTTTTAATGTTTTTTTAAGTTAACCTTACTGATAATAGGTAATTTTTAATTTTTATTTTAAAATTAGTAAATTCTTATACTTCCAAGGACTAGCTACCGTAAAGTCTTAAAAATACTAGAGAGATTTTGCAAATTTACACTAGGGCCTAACGCTTCATTACAGCTGTGTAGCGGGTGTACCGATCGCATTAAAAAATTCTTCCACAAAATCTAGCCATAGCCCGAAAATCTGACCAATCTAATTTGATGTAGCTATTTTAAGTGGCATAATGTTACTACATGCGGTAGATCAGGGCTCAGAATGTCGGGATATTCTGACCACATAGGCTAGATTCAGGGTCAGAATGTTTTAGAGATAGAGTATATCTAAGTATCATATTTAACAAACAATGTTTGATGTAAAAATATCTCTTTTTTTTGTACATTGTATACAATTAAAATATTTAGATTTTATTTTAATAAAATTATTATTTATACGCATTAAAATAGTCTAGGAAACAAAAATTTAATTTAACCTTACGTTTTTAAGGACTTTCGAGATATTAATAATACGAATGAAAAAACAGCTTATAATTAGAATTATTCTCGCCGCCATCGATAATTTTAGTGAATTTTTTGTAGGATTAAGAAGGGTAGTGTTTTTAAACTTTTTTGCATTTTTTTAAAGCTGATTTTCTGAATGGAGAAATTTTTAAGAATATTATGTAAAAAATTGAGAGCAGTCGAAGCAAAACCGACGGAAATACAGAGGTAAACGGTAAGCCGTAAAGTTCGCTTATGAACGTTTTACTCCAAATTTTTTAGTGTTCAAAACTTTTAAGCGGTTTTCCTACAACTCACGTTTTCAAAGTCGGTGCCCCTCATAACTTCAAAACTACTACACCGATCCTTTTAAAAAATTTCTGTTACCTGAGGAAAGGGATCATCTAACAAAAAAGAAATGGGTTTTTAAGTTGAGATGATCCAGCACCTAGTTATGAGTTATGAGGGGCACCACAATTCGATTTTTTTTTTCGGGACGCTTCCAAATAATTGCTGCCATTGCCGTATTTTTTAATATTTTTTTATGAAAATTTTACTCAATATTTTTCGATTGCTGTACTTTAATGTAGCACTAGTTTTAATAAATAGATTGTAACTGTGACGACCAAAAAAATTCGCAAAAATGTGCCTTCTTCTTCACGAATTAACGTTAGCTCCCCCTCCCCTAACAAAATAAATTATCAATGGCGGCCACAATACAACATAAATAAATACTAATTTTACAAAAAAACGTCTTTGCATAAATTTTAACAAAGCAATGCGGGCGGGAGATAAGCAAAACACGTGGCAATTCTAACAGATAAATGCAAACAGGCCGTTCCGACATTCTGACCCCTGATCTACCTAATGTAGTAATATTATGACACTTAAAATGGTCACATTGAATTTAATTGTTTAAATTTTGGGCTATGGCCAGATTGAGTGGCAGAATGTTTTAATGCGTACCGATCAAATCTAATTGGTTGAGCGCCCACTACGTGGTTCCCCTTACAGCCTAGTGTTATAATGTTATAAATTATAACGGACTTCAGCAATAGTCGTAAAGCAAGTATACCAAGAATGCCGTGACTCTACGACATATCGTAAGATATTGTTAAATTAGCTTTTTGAGCATATACCTACTAGTGGCAGCCTTGGCGTAATTGCACGCAGAGCGAGATTGAAAGGTTGTAGACTTCTCGAACCAAGACTTTTTCAGTTGGTCAGTTTTACAACCTTTGAGCATATACCTACTGCAATCAGCACGAAAAAGATTGTAGACTTATCGTGCCAGCGCTTCCTCTAGTAGGTATATACTCGAAGGGTTACCTTATACATATGACATTTATTAATACAGTTGGTCAGCTTTATACTTTTCGAGTATATACCAAGAGTGATAAACCTAATAAGGAGTGCTCAATCCCATTTAAGCCCATATACGCCAATTTAAATGTCAATTCGGTATTTGTGACGTAATCCGTTTGCCTGTTTGTTTGGTTTACAAGTAATATAAAGTCTTAATTTTTTAAAATATTATACATTACATTTCTAATAGTAAGTGCTTATCCAAAATAGTTTTTAAAAGTTGAATATTTAACAAAAATTAATAA
The DNA here is from genome assembly GCA_019359885.1 of Listronotus oregonensis. Taxonomy (NCBI): domain Eukaryota; kingdom Metazoa; phylum Arthropoda; class Insecta; order Coleoptera; family Curculionidae; genus Listronotus; species Listronotus oregonensis. The sequence goes on along the minus strand of JAHBCN010001828.1, from coordinate 25,858 downwards.
AATAAATCTACCTTTTGGGCAAAATGGGCAAACGGGTGACGTCCAAACATAACCTATAGTTTGCGGACAAATAGTAAAAATCGAGCACTCCTTGTTAAGTTTACCACCCTTGTATATACCTACTAGAGGCAATTTTGCCGCTCGACCGTGTGAAGAAGCGGGTGAGAGAGAAAAGAGAATATGTATATAACCTATATCTCTCGCTCCAGGTGTTGGTTGGTCGGCGGTGAGGGGTATTAGATAGATAGATAGATAGATAGAATTTATTGCCATAAAATATACATTAAGTATAAAGGGTCGTCACTACAAAAAAAAATTAAAATAAATATATAATAAAACAAAAATCAATAAAATATTATATAAAACCGTCATATACACAAAAACATTGACAAACAATAAAAATGTACAAACAAATAAAATATGTAAAAAAAACATTAAAAATATAAAGACAAATACCATAAAGGAAAATAAAAATTGCACCTACGCTATAAAACAAACCATATTTAGTATAAAATAAAAATAAAAATATTTACATATAAAAAATATGAGATATAAATAAACCAGACAAAAGCATTAACAAAAAAAAATGCTTAGTGTTACATAAACTCTGCAACTGAATAAAATGCTTTATCAATAAGAAACTGCCCAACTGCATTCTTGAATTTACCTCCATGCATATACCTTAAATTTTGAGGAAGCTTATTATAAAGGGTAAGACAGCTGTAAAAAGGAGAGTTTTTAAAAAAAAGATGTCCTGTATAAAGGAATTTCGATCCTTGTATTATTTCTTGTGTTGTAAGAGTTAGATGCTCCGAGTCTTCCAAACAATTCCCCATTTGCATTCACATAAGACACACACTTAAAAATGAACACACAAGGCAAAGTAAGGATCCTTTTCTGAACAAATATGGGTCTGCAACTTTCAAGCGGCTTAAGATTAAATATAAGTCTTAATATTCTTTTTTGTCCCACAAAAGCTCTACCTAGCGCACCACTACCTCCCCAGGAGAAAATATTACTAGAAATATGGCTGTAAGCCAGTAAATAGTACACGGAAATTAACCCAGACTCATCCAGTGTATTCTTAAGATTAAGAATAGCATAATATGCTGAATTTAGTTTTGAACAAACATACTCGACGTGATAGGCAAAGGTCAATGAAGAATCAATGATAGTTCCCAAAAATTTTGCAGTGTCTGAAAATTTGATATTGTTGATTATTTCGAAGTTAGATGGTAATGGCTTTCGAATAAACAAATTCATGTATGTAGTTTTAGTGTTATTAATTATAAGATGATTGTTACGGCACCAAACTTCCATTTCATGACAGGCTACCCTAATGTGATCTGCGAGCTGCTCCGGGGTATCCGCCGCTAATACTACCGTGGTGTCATCGGCATACATTGTAACACTTCCAGTGCTAATATTTTGCGGTAGATCGTTAACATAGAGCAAAAATAGTAGTGGCCCCAGTACAGAGCCCTGAGGAACTCCCATACCCACAAATTTGGGTTCTGACTTAACACCATCATATCTTACCACCATTTCACGCCCAGACAAATAGGAGTCAATCCATTGGGATAACCTACCTCTGATACCCATGCTGTACAGGGTCTTTGATTATATTTACGTGGCTTCTGGAGCTTTTATTTTTAAAGACAGAAAAAAATGTTTTATATAAAAGTTGTAGGTTTTTTTCCATATTATCTTTTGAAATTATCAGTAAAAAAATATCGCAATAAAAAAATGTAAAAATATGGGCAACTTCAAATTTTTTAAATGGAACACCCTGTATTTTATGCACTACAATAAAAGATTTTTTTTTCTGATTTCAAATATATATATACATTAATGATATTCGGATGAACCATTTTTGAGATATTTAAGCCTGAAATATAAATAAATTGAAAAAAAAATCATATTAGTATCAAGAAAGCTATGAAAACAATAAAATTGTTTTAATAAATTGGACGTATTGATATTGTAAAAAGTTAAAATTTATCATTTAATTATTAAAAGTAGTTTGTATTGCTTTTTTGTCAATGGGCTATTCAGAAGAACAAAAAATCTCTATATGCGTCTTTTTTATGGTAACAATAATAATGTGACGACAGTGCAAAGGGAATATTACTTATTATATCCTTAACAACGGGTACCATCTATAGATACTATTAAATTCATAGTAAGAAAGTTTATTGAACGAAAAAGCTTTTAAATGAAGAAAAGGACTGCAGCATGACACGAAAACAAGGTTTTGGATATCCTCGTTTTTTCAGGATAATTATTATACTTTTTCTATTGGACCTGCACTAAATACTTTTAATAATTTTAGAAAATCCTGAAATATCAATCTTGGATGCGGCATCTGAACTTAATAAAACAGATTATAAAATTTATTTAACCTTTAAATTTTACAAATTTTATTCTTATGAATATATTATTATGTCCGTTCAGAACCTTCTTGTACAAAACATGCAGGACCGACCTAAATATGCATTCGAAATAGCTAGGTTTATGCAGCAGGATCCAAAGTTTTTAAATAAAATTCTATTCACCGACAAGTCTTCCTTTACTTTAGCAGGAATGTTTAATCACTAAAATAAACATTATGGGTCCAGAGAAAACCCTCACCAAATTCAGCAACATAACAATTCTATTGTTTCAATGGCTTTCTTGATACTAATATGAAACTTCTTTGTAATTTATTAATAATTTAACCTAAAACATCGTAAAAATGGTTTATCCAAATATCATCAATGTATATATATTTGAAATCAGAAAAAAAAAGATCTTTCGTTGTAACGCATAATATACAGGGTGTTTCATTTAAAAAAGTTGAAGTTGCCTATATTTTTCCATTTTTTTATTCCGATATTTTTTTACTGATAATTTTAAAAGATAATATGGAAAAAATCCTACAATTTTTATTTAAAACATTTTTTTCTGTCTTTAAAAATAAACGCCCCAGAAGCCACGTAAATATAATCAAAGACCCTGTACAGCTTTGAGAGCAAAATACTCCTGTTTACTGTATCGAAGGCTATGGACAAGTCAAAAAATAGAGCTACTACATATTTTCCTTGGTCAAGATTACTGTACACATAGTTTAAAACGCTGTATGTTGCTGTTTCAATTGACCTTTCTGGTACAAAACCATGTTGACACTTATTTAAAATGTTATATTTAAGAACAAAATCCATTATTTTATCATGCACCATTTTTTCTGTAACCTTTGAGAAGATACTAAGAATTGATATCTGTCGATAGTTTTCCTTGTCGCCACGTTCGTTTTTTTATATACTGGGATAACATTTGCGGTTTTAAGTATTGTTGGAAAAATTCCTTCTTGCAGACTTCGATTTATTAAGAAAACCAGTGGAGAGCAAATATGTTCTTGTATTGCCTTAAGAAGTTTTACGGTGATATCGTCAAAACCTGCTGAATTCTTGTTTTTTAAATTACTAATTTTTTTCAATAAATCACTCTCAGTTATTGACTCAATTACAATTGAGTTTGCCACAAATGGCAAAGTTGGAAATGACTGCAAATCAAGGCAACCATACCTATCTTCTAATTTTTTTTGCAGAGACGCTACTAAAATAATTAACAAATTCATTTGCAACCTCAACCGGTGCACTTATAATATTATTATTTACTTTAAGGTTTATTTGTTGAAAATTATTTGTCCCCCTATTTAATCTATTATTAACTATTTTCCAAACCTCCTTTGTTTTATTACAGGAATTTTCAATTTTGGTGCGAAAAAAATCCTTTTTGTTGTTCTTAATTTGTTTTTATATATTGCCCTTAAATCTGTATACTCCTTAACTATATCGTCGTTAGAAATGTATCTTTGTATCCAAAATAGCCTATCTAGCTTTTTTTTATATTTCTAAGATCATTAGTATACCAATTTATTGTCCGTTCGTGGTATTTATCTCCATTAAAATTTTGAGCTCTATATGGACAGCAACAGTCTAAACAATACAATATCAAATCAATAAAATCTGCCCACGCAGTGTTTAAAGTAATAGAAGTGTTTAGGATATCTGTCCATTCCTGACGCTGTATCATGCCAGAAAACATTGCTATATTGGTAGGTGAAAAATGTCTTATCAGAAGAACAGGGGTCAGCACCAGACTTGACCCATCCTTCGACCAAAAATTGGTCCTTTTCTAAAAAGTTTCCTAATAGAGATGCACAATTTAACGCAGAATGATCCCCATAAATAAGTACTTTTTTTCTACCTTCTACAGGTTGGACACAAGAAGTGAAACATGGACTTACCGACTTATCCTTCACACATTCTGGCTTCTTAGTGATATTTTCTATTTTTAAACTTACTTTTCTTTGTTTCTTAGGTTTGTTTAAAATCGTACTAACCGATGTTTCAGTCATACTACCCTTTTCCAAAGTTGCAGGCTTACCCTCGGTTGTCGGTAATAAATTGCACTGTATTTCTGTTGAAAGTATCAAAGTCCTACTAGTCTGAGTAGCTGAGCAAGTTGTTAAAGGGGTTGTAATTTCATCAATCTGAGAAGCTGAAAATTTTGTTGTAACTTTACTTTCCGCATTCTTCTTAATATTCTCGATTAATTTAGAGAGATTCTTAATTTCTTTCTTTTTGTTGCATAAACTTCTAAGTAACTGTTCAATTTTTTTTCCCCTTCTTACACTCCTACTCAAGTTCCTCATTTTTTGACAACTGATCAGCTAATTTATTTCTAAGATTGGTAATTATATAATCTGAAGATTGTCTATTTTCGTTTGTGTCGTCATTACAAGCAATATCTGTAACAGTTATATTTGGTGAAATCATATGGACTGTCTCATTCAGTTTTTGCGTCTTACCGGCATTAGATCTTAACAGTCTTTTAAAAAGATGGCCAGCATGTGTTTCTAATATTTCAGGGGAAGCCATTGATAAATGGTGTGAATTTACCAGTACACTAATAAAATACGCAATTTGGGAACACAGTCAACTAGCGAAAATCTGGCGCGAAATCTTATCACACTTAACCTTTACAGGTCAACAAAACTTTAACACACATTTAAACACGTTTTAAGGCCGTGCCATATTATATTTATTATGTAAGTTACTCTACATTCCACAAAAAATCACATACACAACTTTTTACTAATTTATTTACTCTATTGTTGCCGAAATCACCAATTAACAATACACAATAGAATTGAACGTCATAAACACAACTACGTTCATGAATTGATGGATTGGATCTATAATCCAAATTCGATTTATAATTTTAAAATGATCCGGCATCGATATCGATTCCTTTTTAGAAGGATCCGACTCCAAAAAGAAATCGATTTCTAATTTGAGACAAATGCCAAAATCCGCTATTTTGAACACGCCATTTTAAATTCCCGAATTTTTACCCACGATTTTAAATTTCCAAGTTTTGACCTAGCCCCTCAAAATCCTTATATCCCGAATCTGAGGAAAGTTTTTTTATAAATGCCAAAATCAGCCATTAAAATTTCCAAATTTTTACCTAAGATTCTTAATCGGCATCATTTATTTTCGTTAATTAAGATAAATAATTTAAAAACATCTGCCTATTAAGATCGTGAAATAAAGAAACACACCTAACATTTGATTTTTAACCGAACAACATTTAAATGAAACATTTTTTTTTCGTGAACTATAATGTGATATTTAAAACGGGCTTACATTTTACTTGCATTTATGGTAAAAACTCTGATTGCTCGATCTTCATTATTTTTGTTATCTTTGAAATAACCCTGAGGGGCTTTTAAATGGGAAATTTAATTATTTAGTCCAGTAGCTGAAGACCTTAAAGTACCCAAAGCTGTAAATAAATATGTACAGTTTCATTTGTGGCGCAATTCTTAGGTCTTCGCGGATGCTTTTGAGAGAGAAAAAGTTTAACACGATTTCGACTTGGGAACCCGCTGAAAATGGCCCCCCAAAGTCCCAAAAATGAGTTTCTCGCAAATATCTGCTAAAATATGAAAATAAGTGAATTTTTGTTTAGACAAAAAATGAAGATCACCTCGAAATCTACAAAAATGGTTTTTACCATTTTTGCCGCCACACCAATATTTTTAGCAGAAATGGTCGTCGAAAAATCCATAACATTTCACACTGGATAGATGTGGTAGTAGTAGTTTCTTACTAAAAAATGCAGATGGGCAAAACAAATCTTTATCAAAACGCAAGAAAGATGGTGACGGAAATTTTCTGGGATTATTGAACACTTGCTAAGGTCTCATTGTAAAAAAGAAATGTTAATAAAAAACTATTTTTTTAAAAATATGAATAAATTGATGAGATACTCTCAAAATATTGCGAAAAAAACTTTGACTGCTTTTTTTAATATTCTAGGAAAATCAGAATGGACCCAAACTCATATGCAATGATAGGTACGGGTTTTCCCATTCTAATGAACTTTGAATGATTAAAAAATGTACATTACTGCCCGAGTAATGGAACAATTCGTCCGCCAGCTTATAAGTGAATCTATGAAGATAGGGGCATTCTAACCTGGGTCCCGTTACCTCGAAAACTATCAATTTTTCGAAATAAATTTTAAAGACCATTTTTGTAGACTACAAGGTGATCTTCATTTTTTGTCCAAACAAAAATTCTCCAATTCGCATAGTTGGCAGATATTAGAGGAAGACCCATTTTTTTGGCCTTGAGGGGCCATTTCCACCCCTTTCCCCCTGTTAATGTTGATAAACTTTATTTCGCTTAAAACCATCCCTGAGGACCTGAGAACTGCGCCACAAGGGAAAACTGTACAGATTTATTTACAGGTTTGTCCCTTCATTAACTGAACTAATTTCTATTTAAGGTGTTATCAAAAAATTAATTTAAAACTTTAATACATTTTTTTTAATTTGTAAACAGATAAATTATTAAACGGTACTGGTTCTTTCTGTAAAATTACAATAATACAATTTATCAGTCGTTTGGGGTTATCTCAAGAATCACATTAAAAAACCTTATAAAAATCTAGCATCGCAAGTTTTGAAATACAGTTTGAAAAAAATGTTACATTTAAGGGTGGATTTATGTTGATCTCAGACTCTATGCTAAAATCTTTGACGCTTGATTAATAATCTGGTTTATGTAGTATTATTCGTATCGTAATTACCATTTGAAAGTATAAAAACTAAAGATGGTCAGGATTCGTGGTCCGATAAATAGGAATCGATTCCATGGATTCGATTCCTTTTATCCTTAAAAAAAGAAGCGTGATTCGTATTGGTAATTCGATTCCTTTACGAGGATCCGGATTCGTAAATCGATTTCTTTTTTTAAGGATCCGTCCCAGCTCTGGAAAATAGATGTTATTCACAAAAATTATTTATCTCACTTCTCATTTAATATATTTATTTAAATACGCCATCTTTTGGGACAATAAAAGTTTATAAAAGAAAAATTTAAAATTATACTTTCATTTACAACTAATACTAACAACTATTACAAAATTTTAAACAAAAATACTGAGTTTATTTATAACATGTTTGTGTATACTATAGACCGTTATTTGCAAGTCCAGACAATGTCTTTGTCAAAACTTCATTACGAAAAACTTATTTTATTTCCGTCTTAATTTACCAAAAGTTTTAGACAAAGAGCTTGAAAGCGTAGCTGTTGAAATTTCTCGAGAAAGTTTCTATTTTACCTGGATAATGGACAATGACCTGGACGCTTGCTTGTTTGGCATTCGAAGGAACACAAGAATAGTTTCCGGCGTGTTCGGGTGAAGCTCTTTGAAAGATAAGGTCTGTTCCCAACCGACCTTCCCGAACCACAGCACCGTCCTTGAGGTCATAGTTTATCATTCTGTTGTCATGATACCTAGAAAGAGAAGCTTTACTTTGTATTTAATAGAAAGTGTCTTATTCTAACTTCTAACGTTTTAGGTACATATGTGCCAATAGGTTTTTTTTTTAAATAAACAGTTTATATGATAAAATAATAATGAGGGATTTACAGTTTTTTTTTAAGAAATCCTTCAAAATGCCTGTTATAAGAAAATGAGGTAGGCATACATTTTTTAGTGTAAACTAGAACAAAAAATAAAATATAAAATAATTCTACGGCACATAAAATTGGATTCTTAAAACTGATTTAAAAATTTGCCGCAGGTCTGAATTTATTTTTATATTTATTTCTACAACGACCCATATAAGCCAAGAGAGGGCAATTAAACACAGAGACTTGTGAACCAAAAAAAAAAAATTCTTACTTCTGTTAAAATAGTTCTGTCACTGGGGAGGAAAATACATCATTACCTCCGAATTCTTTACAACTGCATGAATTTTTCTAAAAATTTAAGATGAAGCTTATCTTACCCTCCACTTCAAAAGTCACATACGCTCTAGGTGCGCTTTTAGTTTTTAAGGGGTGAAAACTGCCCTTTATTGAAAAAAATTGAAATAACTCGGTTATAATCATTGTATTTATTTATATCTTGTTCATTTTTGTGTTCTAAATATTGTTACGTGTTCTCCAAGATTACAATGTTCAACCTTTTGAAACCCCTAAAAACCTTAAAAAACTAATGTTGTTTATAAGGATAACATAAAAAAAAAGTTCCAACAGCTTAAAACATTTTAATTATGTATTTAAATAAACATACTAATTAATATTCTCCTTTATAATATTTTTTTATTAACTAGATTATTTAACCCTTAAAACCACCCCTTTTAATGAAAATGAATTAAAAAATATTTATATCGATTTGAAACATTTTTAGTGTTGATATTTTTATTAGAAAAATTTATTTCTTACTATAAATATCTTTTTATGGTGATTGCAATAATTCAACCCTTAAAACCCCCACTTTGTGCTAAAAAAAATTAAAATATATTTAACGATTTAAAACATTTTAAGTGTAGAATATTTGCTTATTATTATTTCAATATTTCAACCCTTAAAACCACTTGTTTTTGCTAAAATACATTTAAAAATATATTGTAAAATTTAAAACATTCTTGGTGTGCATTCTAAAAAACATTTTTTTACCTATAAAAAAAAATTTTAATATAATTTGCAACAATTAAACCCTTATAACTACCCTTTTTAACGAAATGAATTACGAAATATTTTTAACGATTTAAAAAATTTTTAGTGTTGATTCTTCTTAAATAAAAATTTATTTCTTGCTGTAGAATAAGTTGTGGTAAGTTTATAATACACTTTTTTTATTATTTAAATACATGATTGAAAGTATAAAAAATGGTTGTTTTAATAACAATTTATACAAAAATAAAACAAAACAATTTATATTAAAAGTAATCATTGTCAGAATCATTACAATCCTGACAATCCAACTCATCTCATCAGAGCATGTTCCACATGTTGCATTGCAAAATAGGTCTAGCTTCCGGCAGCCACATGCTGATCCACAGCCATTTGTGCAATTACAAAAAATAATTTTCAGCAGTTCTTCCGGAGCAGGCAAACTTTGCATTTTTCTGGGTTTGAAATTCCAATTGTGGTCCATCCCCAATCCGTAACATTTAAGTTGCTTTTTTTCAGCCATATCTGGATTTGTAAATAAACTCTTTTGATATGTTGATCCAGGGCACTTACAGTCGGAACGAGAGATGACAATTTAACCGCACTATTTTTAGTTGTGGCTTTAATAGATGTTTGATATCTCATTTGTTGAAGCAACGCTGCAAAATTTTCGACCTTACTCAGCTTAATTCAGCTTTTCATCTTAAGTCAGACTGCCTTTTCAAAAGATTAATACATTTTTTCTTGCCTTTGTTGTAAAATGCTGATGTTTAGATCTTATAGATATTACCAAAATTAAGTAAATTGTAAAATAAATATAATTAATTTCAATCCTAACGAACATAACGTTAGTTTTAATGCGCTTTTATTTTACAAAAATTCGAAAAATCCATCTTTTTTTGCTCGTATCTGACGTAAATCTTATTTGAAAGACTTTTATCGGTACTTATTTTAAAGGTCTTTTTAAGCCCTTTAAAAAGTGTTTTTTTCGAAAAATGTACCCGTTTGCCGCTATTTGACGCGAAATGTTTGGGTTCAAGGATACAACAAAAAATCCCTTTTCTTTGACCAGCCATATCTCAGTTTACATTTTTCTTACAACACTGATCTAGCAAAAAAATGTATGCTACACTTTTTGCTTGATATGTGTATATTTATCGAATTCCGAGGTTATTTTGAGTAAAAAAAATTACCACCCTTTAGAAAGGGTGGCAACCACCCCAGGGGTCGCAGCGCATATCGGCACTATTTGACATTTGTTTCTGAAGTACTGATTTATCAACACACAAAATTTTAAATAAATCAGTTTAGATATAAAGAATTCGAAGGCAAAACCCCCCAGTGACTGGACTAAAATGGCTTACGAAATTTTATCTATTAGAATTTTTTTTTTTCGAAATTAAGTATAGAAATTGGTAAAGGTAATAAAATGCAGTTCTTCTTCTTCTCCTTCTTCTTCTTACCGCCCAGATTCTCGCTTAAAATAACATTAGTCGGCCACATTAATTACTTATATTTTAGTAGGTTGCATATTTTCTGTAGCATTTGGGTACTTTACATGAAGGTTCCTTTTGTGTGACAGTATTGTTTTTTCATTATTAAAATTTACAATTTATTAGTAATTACACAGCAGCTCTTTTCAAAAATGTTCACCATCCAGGATCTTTTATTTGACAAATGTGTAATATTTTATTTAACACCAGAAATACATAGAGTATTTTATAAGAAACTAAATGGAAAATTACATTTTTTAAATTTTGAATTACAAAAAATATTTTAAAATTTGATTAAGCTAAAAACAAACAATTTTTACGAAACCTTTTACTAAAGAGACGTTAATTTTTGAGTTTTTAATTATATTATTAAACTGGTCAAGCTGGTACAGTGACTACCCAACCATCTTCTCACCGTGAAGACCGGGATTCGATTCCCGCATTGTCCAATGGACTTTTTTATAGCTTGTGATATCACAAAAGGCAATGGCAAACAGCTGTTTAGTATTTCTGCCTAGTAACCATCTTAAATTGTGCTTCGGAAGGCACGTCAAGCCTGTGGTCCCTCATATCTGTGTAAAAAGCACACTGTGATTGGCAATACAGATATGTGCAAAACGGCGCCTACGCACTTAATAGAGCAAGAAAAAGAATTATGCTATAACAAAATATTCATCCTTACCAAAACATATAGGTAGGAGTCTCCATGCGACGGTTTTGTATAGTGCTATTAAGTATGCAACTAAGACGGATAGGAAATCCTCTATCAACTTCTTTAATATTGGGTCCAAGGATTATTGCCCGGGCCTCTATATAAAAAAAAACATACCAACAAATAAATAATATACATGGTATAACTACATTTATGAACTTTCTGTGAACAATAAAAACAACGAAAATAACCAAAATACAAAATATACTAGTTATTAAAATTATTAGTAACACCATTAAAAAATAAAAAGTTAAAAAGGGTTGGAAATACACACTAGATAGGTACCGACATATCGTGTATCAATTAGCAAACAAAGATAACGGACGTCCAAGATTTTAGTATAAAGTTAATCTTTTTTTATAATATAATATTTTTAAGCTAACACGTGCTTTACCAGCCAACAAACCAACTCAAATATATTTTCCAGTAATTTCTCTTTACATCAATACCGAATATATATTTTTCTAGAAGCTGTGTTACGAACGGTTTTTAAGATATAGACGCTCACCTCGCTTGGTTGGCTACTCCGTTCAAACAACCAATAGCAATGACTGAAATAGGTAATTTTGTCAATTTACTTAAATCTAATTTATTACTTGGTGACTCAATAAAAGGTCTATTTGTTTTGTTATCAAATTTAGAGTAGGACAGAGTAGAAAAATGTACGACTAAAAAGTGGAACTAAGTGTAAACAAGTTCTGTATTCGATTTTTATATCAAACGCGTTTTAGACTTATTTTAGAAATTGAAGATGACTTTATGATTATGTTTGTAAACAAATATTTCCAAGTCTTATAGTAAAAATGCATCTAACTTTACTACTTTGAGAGTTAGAGTAATTACGTGAAAACTAGTTTACACCAGAATTCATACCAAACCCCTCGTCCTAAATTACTCCGATAACAAACGATTTATTGACAAAAAAGTTTAAAAAAGAGTACTCTATATCTGGATAACAAAGAGATCTAAAAAGGACAACTGTCGGATAATGATTTAAAGTCTTTTCAAGGTAAGGCACATTTTCCCATTTGTTTTTTTTTTCACTAAAATACATTGGTTTATGCAACATAATACAGTAATAATGAGACAAGAAAAGAAATGTTTTAATTAAAAATTACAAAATATACCCTATGTTAACTTAAGATAAGATAATAATCTCTTTGTATGCCATTTCTTATTATTTTTAATTAATAAGTTTATGCCAAATTACCATTATTTTAAATAGAAGAAGTTAAATTACCAGAAAATAAAATAAAATTGCATACATTCCATTTCTTACGCTATAAAGATTTTATGAGGCATAAGAGCAAAATATTTAATATTTGCCAACTTTGGTTATTTTGAATATTTGCAGAGTAGGATCTTAATGGAAAAGGAACATATTTAAGCACTTTAGACAAATGTATGCGGAGCTAGCGATATTTAATGTAAGGTTATAAGTTTTCTAAAATTTTAATAAATTTAAATTAAAAAGTATTTGTTATAAAACTCAAGTTTTTAAAGATTTCTATTTATCTGTAATATTGCAGCAATTTTAAAATAATCACCTGATGGATATTTTTTTTTTGTACTATATAAAGAGGTTAATAATTTCTTTCTAAAAAATAAATAAATAAAACCTAAATTTTCCTTAATAGTCTAATCCCTCAGGGTCGTTTCCTAGGCGATAGTTTAAAGAATATACAATTTATGAGTTAGGTCACTTGCATATAAACCTTTGATGTTTTGGCTTCAAAGACACCGTGCGGCGTCTCCTCCAAGGAAGTTTAAAGGTGCATGGAAGCCCAATACTGTGGAACAAAATTGTCCAGGCGTGCAGGGCAGCGGGAATAGGGGGGTTGGCCCCGCGGAATTTGCGCAATGAATAGTAGGTCAGGGCCGGATTTCCATAATTCTTTGTTACTATCTATAAAATTGACATCATCAAATGTCAAATTCCAACATTCACTTTTTTTTATTTTTTGGACAAAATTGTTGGTTATTAAAGGATACTACTATAGAATATTTAAAATTATTGTGTAATATTAGATTTTATATCATCTGATATAATATGGAAAGAATAGATAGCGCCACTTTACTGCCTTCTATTTAAATGGTCGATATTTTTGGAAGTTTTGTATTTTTACCAAAAATCTTTGTAAATAAATAAAAACACGATTTTTTACAATAAATTTCAAACATTGTATGATAGTATTATGTACTTATCACCAATTTTGTGATAAAAGAGGGGCAAGATAGTGTAAATGAGTTTAATCTAATCCTAAGATTCTGGTTGTACATTAAAAAGTGAAAATTTTTATAACTGCTTTTTAGGCATATACTTTTCACTAATAACAAACATTCATGAGACAGAATAACAGTGGTTAAAAATGTTTAGTAACCTTTGGTACCTGAGTATCCATTGTAACAGTATCCGTTAAATATTATGTATGTACAGTATGTCGAGCTTAAAAAGTTGATAATGCAAGATTAAGAAACCAAAAATCTAATTTATTTTTAAACAAATGGTATTGTCACGAAAGTTGCCTCCTCTCCGATTTTGATCAAATTTGGTATACAGGGGTTTTTTGGGGCGCTGATTACAAATCTGAAAAAATATCTTTTCGGCAACGTTTCGTCTCCGAGATCTTCATCATCAAAGTTGAAAATTAAACTAACCTCATTTTCACTATATTCTCCCTTCTTTTTGTACACAATTCTTGATTTTTACACTAAAGTGGCACACGATATTTTATAAACACCTTTTAAAACTTGTATTTTTATTTATTTTACATCTTTTTCCATTAAATTGCGAACTTTTAAGTTCAAAGGCAGCAGCCATATTTGCTTAAAAATAAAAAGTGTAAAAAAGGTGAAAAATAAACATAAAAAAAAGTTTTTAAAAGGTGTTTGTGAAATATTGTGTGCCAATTTAGTGTAAAAATCAAGAATTTTGTGCAAAAAGAAGGAGGAATAGTGTAAATAAGGTTAGTTTGATTTTCAATTTTGATGATGAATATCTCGAAAACGAAACATTGCCGAATTTTTTTTTTTTGATTTGTAATCAGCGCCCCAAAAAACCGTAAATTAAAATTTGCCTGGTCTGCCCAGTAATCAATAATTTTGATCCTTTACCTAAATGTAAACCTTATGTCTTTTTAATAATCCACAGAAATACACAAACATTGTGGAAATCATCTAAAAGATAGTTAAGATTGCCTTACTTTTCTCACTAATATTTCCTATGAAATTTTTATTTTCTATTATTTATAATTGATATATTATTATTTATTCGGTTACTACCTAAAGTTAAAAAGACGGGTATGTTACCCTTGGATTTGCAAGACAAAACCATACAACCTCTAGTCATTTTGTTACGATATTATAAGTAACAAACAATAAACACAAAATTATAGTCACAATTTAATAAACACTAATCACTAAAATAAGAAGGTTTTGATCAATCCAAAAAACGGTACTCCGGCTCTCATAAAATTATAATGTGTTGGCTAACTTCACGCTGATTTATCAGTGTGTAAGTAAGGCAACACATTAAATTATTTCGTGGAATTTTGTTATTGCGCAGAATCGGCGGGGCCAACTCTGACAGCTATTTTCATACTGGGCTGGACATTTTTTGATCGAATGGGCCATAGCATTGGGCTTCCATACACCTTTAAACTTCCTTGGTCTCCTCCCATCGCGAACCGACAAAAAAGTTTCAGGGGATATTTGTGTAAACGATACCAATTTATTCAAGCGTTTCCTCTGATCGAGTTTGTCGGGGAACCAGGGTAGATTTTTCATTATTTGAATTATTGTTTCGAGCATAATGTTGATAATATTTGTTCATGGTCACTAAAGTCACTGTAAATAAATGTTAAATTTTTTGTCTCTATTACCTATTAATAATTTTCCTTAGAACTACAAATCAGGGTAGATATCTACCACGAGTAAGTTTTAATAAGTAAATAATAATGAGTAAAATCGTAACGGTACTTTGGAATATTTTTATATCTGAGGTTAAATTTATCTTTTTTTTTACATATTTATAAAAGGAACAAAAATAGATTCTTGAAAACAAATATTTTATGGATATTTATTTGATTTCTTCCATTGTTTAAATTCTAAATTTGTTTGAATTTTCAAATGCCCAAATAAATAGACTTTTTTAGCAAAACATCACGATGGTATATTTTTTCTTAAAGTTATTAGTGTTCTCTTTGAAATCCCGTTGGAAATTTAAAAATCGATTGTTTGGAAAAATAATTATACATTTTTGTCTGTTAAATGACGGTTTGACTGTTTTTAAGTACTTACAGCTATTCAAATGAATTTTTAATTAACTAAATCTTGATAACATTAAATTTTCTCATCATCATTCTCTTAGGTATAACAAAACGAAAAAATTCGAATACTCATATGTCAGACTACTGCTTTCAGAACGATTTTAAGAGCAAAAATCCCGTAAGGTAAATGTTTACCCCGGTTTGTAGTTTACAGATAAAAAAAATGGGGAGCTGTCAGGGATGAAACTATACTGGCCAACCTCTTAAACCAGAAGCCGTAAAATATCTATAAAAAGCGATAAATCCCCTACAGCTCGCCGGTGGGTGAGAAAAGAAGGTTTTCTGTAAGCATGGATTTATTAATATAAATAATGGCCCTTTCCTGAAGGAAATCAAGAATTCTAAGAGTTGTGAGAGACGCCATTCCCTAGACATGAGACGAATACTCTTAAGATGGTCTAATTATACATTAGAAGGTACACATAGGTAATTTTACTTAATTTTTTAATAGAACAAATGTTAAAATTTTCCCTCTCTAGCAGGTTCACTGGGTAAACCTAGAGATGGAATCGCATATGAATGAATGCGACTCCTAAAAGGGTTTGAAAAATCCTCATCTTTAAAAAAACACAAACGGTACGGTTTTGACATTGTTCTAGCGTATAATTAGCAAATTTGTGGAACTCAGTGAATCCCAAAGCACTTTACCAAGCTTGAAATTTGAAAGTTTAATATATTTTCAATACAAATACCAATTAAATAGTCTAATATATATGATTTATATTAATATGGTTCTTTGGGCATCAAAAAAACGATAAATCGCCTTTTATTCTACTTTCACAATTATCCTTTAAACAAATTTAATATTATTACCAGACATATTCAACAACTTTTTAGGGACACGATATACCACAGCACACGGTTACAGCAAAACGATATCTGGCGCACTGCGTTTCAGTTGGGTTCATAATATAGACTGGAGCCGCCACGAGTGACAAATCTCATATATTGTATATTCTTTAAACTATGCCTAGGCTGTGGCAATCCGTCATTAGCAAGTAGTGCAATTACACGTTTTTTGATCCTCTGAATCGCTTGGCGGTAGTCCCGAAGGCCAAAAGTGGTCGTGTAAAAAGTTATAAGCAAATTATTGCAAAATTAAAGGTTTTTAAGCAAAAACCAAGCCATTTGGGTATATTCAAAGATGTTAAGGTATTTTTCGATGTATTTTTACTCGCCGGATAGAATGAAAATATCTATTAAATCGTTGAATTTTTTTCTTTCTTGTTATAAGCAATTTTTTGAAATATTTATTGTTTTTGGATGTATAATAAGTGGGTAAAAGTTTTCAAGGTATTTTTACTTGCTGAATCAAATGCAGCTAGATTCAAATCTTTACAATCCACTTCCAATTATTCTACCTAATTTAAAATTTAAAGTTTTCAATGTATTTTTGCTCGTTAAAACGAACGCAGCTAGATTTAAACTCTTACAATGCACTCCTCAATTTTTATTTGCTAACTTTTGCAGATAGTTCAAATAGTTTGGTCCCATGCGATACATATGACAAGTGGGTAGTGGTTTTTAAATCATTTCCGCTTATTTAATCAAATGCAACTAGATTTAAACCCCCATAATGCACCGCCAATTGTTAGTAACTAATTATTAAAATATTTAATATATTTACGAAAATAGCTTGGACTTATACGATAAATATAACAAAAGGGTAGTGGTTTTTAAGGTATTTTTTCATGTTTTATCAAATACGCAGCTAGATTCAAATCTCTTAAATGCATTTCACTATTTTTATTAACTATTTATTGCTATATTTTTTTTTCTGAAAGTACCTTATAATTATGTGATAAATATGACATATGCGTACTTATTGTTAAGGTATATTTTCTCGCTATGTAAAAAGCAACTAATTTAAACATTTAAAATCTACCATTTTACTGATATTATTTACTGACAAAAAAAACTGTTTTTACAAGAGTTTATTGTTATGCAATTAAAATCTAGAGTAGATATAGGTTGTAATTTGTTGTTAATATTTGCTATTGTATTTATTTATACATGTGTTTTTTTAATTGCAATTTCAAAATTTAAAACATTTTAAATAATAACTAACACATTCTTATCTAATAACTGCAATTTCTGCATTTGCAGCCTGGAGGTAAATTTGATATCGGGGAAGAAATCTTTTTACTTCCTTTTGGAATTAAATTTCTTTTATTCGATTCCACATATACAAGTAATAAAGGATCAAGTTCTTTAAAATCTAACCTTATAATATTGCATTCTGTTTATATGTCGCAAAATATGCTCTCAAAATATGGAGCCCAATTGAGTCACAGTGTTTTGCTTTTTAATCGAGAATGTAAAGTTCCTAAAAGATTGTTTGCTTTATGACAGACTGTTATGTTCTCTTTACTTAATAGGTGTTTAATTTTTTCTGATAGTTGGTTTACGTATGGTAAAGCTATATATGTATTTCGTGATTTGTCTTTAGGTTAAATTTCCTTTTCTTTGTTGTAATATATGTATGTTTGTTGTTTAGTTATTTTTCTTACAAGGTGTTTAGGGAAATGATTCAATATGAGTGTGTCTTCAACTTTTTTGGTCATATTGCTCTCAGCCAACTTTGATTAATTTGTGATTAAAATCAGTTTAATACCAATTAATTAATTCCAAATTAACAACTTATTTTTGTACTAGTAGACGTTGATAGTGACAAGGTTTATTGATACTTCGCTTTTATAATTCATTAGCCGTAGTATTGTCAGCTTAAAATGCTTACTTTACAGCAAAAAAATTTAATAAAATTGATATTAAAAACCAAAATTATTATTAAAATAAATTGAATTACAAATAAATAAAAGTAGATCGATTATTTCAAAAATTGGTATTAGCAAAGATAATACTACTACGGATAAGATGAACCATTCAATGCTATATTTTTGATACCCCTAATGGACTTTGGCTAACGTGAGCCGATGTCCATCGAGAGATTTTCGCGTTATCCTTGAACGAAAGTTAAACAGTGTTGCCGGCAGGCCTTTACTATTAGCGTGATGAAACGCAACTAGAAAAAACACAATCCGTTTAGCCGCCCGCTTTCGCTACTTCGTGTTCCGAATAAGGTACAAGCGACAGACATTGGCAGTGTCGCACGGTTTGTTTCGCTGGGACAGGGGTTACCGCTTTATTTTATTCGCATTTACAGAAGCATTGATATCTTCGAACTGATTCAAAACGCCCCATTTAAATGAACCATCTATTCGTAGTAGTATTATCTTTGGTATTAGAGACTACCTTTTATTTATGAACAACTTTTCCTTGTAATTTATTTCGCTATCTCTTTAAATAAATGCACTTTACTCTTGAAACATTTAATTTATTTTTTTTTTATTTTCTAAACACCGCGTATAAAATATGTTAAATGTTTTTATCCCAATCTTACTCCAAAAAGATGCAATTTTTTTATCAATGGTAGCTTTTTTGACAAAATTAAAAATGAAAAAGTTTTTCCTATTTAACACCTTTTTCGTGGACATACAGGGTGTCAAACTGTTAATTTTTGTTTTTATAACAATTCTTTAACTAAATGACATAGCGGTACAAAATTGGGGATATAGGGGTTGTTTGAGGCGAGAAATTCGTCTATGGATTAAGTGTTGCTAGTATAGGGCGCCAGCTCCAGCCCACCCAACTTGTTTTAGATGGCATAACTTTTTTAAAGCTTAGTTTATTGACCTGCTTATTTAAAAATATGTTACTATTTTTCCCTTTGGATCAAAAATGCATAACTTATTTAAGTGTCTAGGAGCTATTGTTTTTTAGACAAACACACTTAAAAAAGGACCCAGCAATTTTCCTATGGAAAATGGGTTTCGGCCAATTATTTTCAAACTTTGCAGAGTAATAGTCCTTAACAAACTGATCAAAAGTCTTTACGGGCACAAAACCCTAAAACCCCCCTAACTACCCCAAAATCTTCCTTTAAAGTCCTCAAATCCCCAGAGTTCTTGAGAGTGATTTGGGGGTGTTGGAGGAGTTTTCGAGTTTTGTGCCCGTGGGGACTTTTGATCAGCGTGTTGAGAACCATCACTATGCAAAGTTTGAAAACAATTGGTCGAAAACCATTTTCATGTATTAATTTCAAAGATAAAATCAAATATCGGAAATTATTTGTCGAAATTTAAATATTAATATGTATATTTCCTAATGCCGAACAAACAATAAAATGTAAAAAAATACTTAAGTGATTATTTGTCTTTTTTTAATTTAAAAGGAAATGAAAAGGTTAATAAGCTATGACTATTTTTTAAACATTTTAATGAAAGGAGCCAAAAGGAACATTACCTTGTATTGCATTTAATTAAAGTGTCTACTATGGTACCAAGCATTAAAACAATTAAATTGTGTATATTTATTAAGATTATTTTTAAACACAATTCGGTAAATGTTTTAAAAAATATAATCTTTTTGGCAAAACCAATATGATAATAGTCAAAAAATTAGGAAATAAGTTAAGTCCTTTAGTAACCTATATTATTATTACAGAAAAAAAAATATATTTCCATTTCTGAAAACTATTTTTGATAAAACTTACTTACATTACCAGAACCAAAGACAATTGTAGTTATAACTATAGACACACAGAACAATGTAAAATTTTTGGCAATAGGTTTGGACGCTCGCTTGCTGAGATTCCTTGAGCGAGCGTCCATCGAGAGAATATACGTGCACACGCTGCTGTATAAACGAACACTGTTGCCAAACCAATTAAAAAAGTAACAGAAAGTAGGAATTATTTCTGTCGAAAATAGACTTCGATTTTATATTCGTTTTAATAATCTTAATTTTTTTTTCTTTATTAAATAATAAAATTTTAATTATTTAAACTTGTACTGTGGGGAGTTATTTCCTAAAATATATTTATACCTTGTATAAGAATAAATACACGTTGGTAAACATGATTTCAATTTTTTACAAACTCTATTTTTTTTTATTATAAGACATCCTTTCATAAAAAGAAATATTTGTATAGGCACACCTAAATTTATTTATTTTTTTTTATAAATAAAATCCAAATAAGCGCATGTATTTTTTAGCTTAATGCCATTGGTAAATAAAGTGAGAATTATTAATTAAAGTGTGCCCATCAAAAAAGCAAAAAACGGCTAGTTTTTTGGAGTTAAATAAAAAAAAACGTTTTTGCTTAATTCATTGCATATCGTATTGCCATTTGTGCGTTGTGATTTGTTTGTGTTTTTCCTGGTGGTAATTAAAATTTGTATTCTTGTTAAAATGTCGGGAAATCTATGTCAATATTATGACTGCCGAGTAAGTCGAAGAGCAGATAAAGTAAGGCTTTTTCGTTTTCCCTACAAGAATAGTACACTATGTAAGCAATTGATTATAAACTGTGGTAAGTATTTATCTATATATATATATATATATATATATATATATATATATATATATATATATATATATATATATATATATATATATATATATATATATATATATATATATATATATATATATATATATATATTATAATTATTTAGACTAATAAATACCTTACAATTATATGATCGACTCTTAAAATTTAATCGGTGTTTAGAGTAACCTTTTGATAGTTATTAATTCAAATATTTGATATTTAAAAGAGTGACCACAAAAATCGCTTAAAAACTGCCTGTTTTTTCACATTTATTTATTTAGGAAGAGCATTGCTTTTCGTTTTTTGTAAATTTTTAAAAATCACTTCTATTTAGGGGTCGGAAAGATGCCAAATCTAAAAAATTGCAAAAATAGCAGTGGTATTAAAAGTTATTCTCACTGCAATTCTTGTTTCAAATGGACCTTAAAAAAATAAAATAATACATTTCCATCACTGCGAAGGTTTTAAATCAACCCCCATGGACTATGTGGGGGTACAATCATGCCCTAAAATATATAAAATCATGTACAATTTTAAAAATTGCAAAAAAATAAGATTTTTTGGACATGTCTAATAAAAAATAAATGTAGTCAACCACCCTTTTCTAAGGGTAAAACTACCCTTATTAGTAAGAAAAAAATAATGAAATCCTAGCTTTTACAAAAAAGTCTTGGCTTTGTGTTTTTTTAATCCAAGGTAAAATGCCGGTGTACCTAGATTTTTTGAGATCACTTTTAACCAAAACCACCCTTGCAAGGGGGTAAATTAATCCCCTAAAATTCATGTTATATTTGAGATATTCCAAAATATCCAAATATTTTTTAATATTTTAAAAGTTTTATATGATTTTATACATTTAAGGGAATGAATTTATCCCCTTGCAAGGTAGCTTTGATTAGAAATGAACTCGAAAAACCTAAGAAAGTCTACTTTATACATCTGGGATAAAAAATATGAGGCCGAAACGCTTTTTGCATAAGCTAACATTTTATTCAATTTTTTTGGTAATGCGGGTTTCTTTACCCTTAATTTTAGGAGTGGTTTATTATCAAAACTTACCCTAAACTGTCCATCATATTTAAGATATCCTAAAACATCTAAATATTTTTCTATATTTTAGGGTATCAATATACCCCCTCGCAGGAGTGGTTTTGGTTAAAAGTAAACTAGAAAAATCTAGTTACACCTGGTTTATATACTTGGACCAAAAAATACCAACTAAGACTTTTGGTAATTGTCTCGAAAGTTGCCTCCTCTCCGATTTTGGCCAAATTTGGTATACGGGGGTTTTTTGGGGCGCTGATTACGAATCTAAAAAATATTTTTTCGGCAACGTTTAGTTTTCGAGATATTCATCATCAAAGTTGAAAATCAAACTAACCTTATTTACACTATTCCTCCTTCTTTTTGCACAGATTCGTAATCAGCGCTCCAAAAAACCCCCGTATACCAAATTTGGTCAAAATCGGAGAGGAGGCAACTTTCGAGACAATTACCAGACTTTTCTTGAAAAAGCTAGTATTTTATTTAATTTTTCCTATTGATAAGGGTAGTTCCACCCTTAGAATAGGGTAGTTAATTATCATAAACATTTATTTCTAATAAGACATGTCCTAAAAAATCCGATGTTTTGCAATTTTTGAAGTTGTATACGATTTTAGATATTTTAGGGGATGGGGGTTGGTTTACGACCTTCTTAAGGATGAAAATGTATTACTTCATTTATCCAAGGTCCATTTGAAACAAAAATCGAAGTGAGAAGAAACTTTTAATACCACTACAATTTTCGAAATTCTTCAGATTTGGCGATTTTCCAACCCCTAAATGGGAGTGATGTTTTAAAATTTGCAAAAAACGAAAAGCAATGCTCATCTTAATTTTTTGCGACGAGTAATTTAGTATAAAATTCATATTTGCATGTTTTTTCTCACCTCTCTGTAAGTTGTGAAAAAAAAACAGGTAGTTGTTGCGGTTACTCCTTATGATTACAAACAAGGTTCTATATTTAATTTTACGACTGAAATAAATTTTAAAAAATTAAGTTCCGGGGGGATTGGAATCCACTTGCACTGGGAAATATAGGAAACAATTATGGTCGCGCGTTAATTTTAATTGGATAGTAATTTTTTTTCTTATTGAGTTATATTTTATATTCCTGCTTAAAAAATCGGTATATTTAACTATGCACGGTACCTCTGAAGCATGGGTAAGATTAATTAAAATGTGAAAGATAACGGGACGTGAGATTCGAATACTCTATGTACTGCAAAATCCAGTTTGAATTGAAATCGTATCTGCTCCCTTTCTAGAGATTTACAAAAAAAATCTTTTAAATTTTATAGTTTTTTTTTGAAAATTAAAATGCATTCATTTACGTTTAGCAATTTCTAGTAATTTGTTTCATATTTTACGTACAAAGACAAATATTTATTTTTTTTTAATATCAATTTTAAGATTTAACAAAAAAAAATTAAAAAAAACTTTTTATTCGAAAAATTAAAATTTTTTATTTTTTTTTAATACTTTTATTTTCGATAAACTTAAAAAATAAAAACATTTGTTAAATTAAAAAAAATATATTTATGTTGATTTTACACCCCAAAAAGTGGGGTCGTGATTAAAATTTTAGAATAAATAATTGTCTTTTATATTGTTTTTAATAAATGGGTATTTGCGTAATATTTAAAAACTATACAATTTAGACCCATAATAAAAGACAATTTAGACTTATAATAAAAGTACAATAAACATAAAAGAGCTGATGTGACAATTTTTTTTTATAACTGTATAAGATTGCTCAAAGGTTTGCTCTTTTTTGAAAAAATTATAGGACCTGTAATTTGATTTTTATTATTGTTAATAATTTTTAAATATTTTCCCATTAATAAAATTTGTTTACAAAGTTTTTAGAGGTTCATACCAATCGAATACCAAAAACCGCATTTAAATCCATCTTCAGCACAAAAAATTCATCGTGCATTACCACGTTTCCTCGACCAATATCCTTCCTTCCTTTCAAATAGCTTTATTCATTAATATAATATTTACAATACTTTTTAACCTACTAACATCTACTATATACTATATTTACATCATAAATATGTACAAGCGATACATTGAAAAGTGCACTCGCGATTGCCTTCTCAGGCTTTGCGAGTTGAAAGCAACCAGGGAGGGTTGGGGCTGATGGTAACCCGGAGGTAGGTGGGAAGTATTGGCTCCTGGTAAGTTAGCGTTTTCCGATTAGCAATCTTTCAAACACTGCTAGACACTTGTTCTACTTAAAAGTTTGGTTTGATGGGTGTTATTTGAGTTACTATTTGCATATTATATTTTATATAATTCGCTGGAAAAAGTTTCCAAAAAACCAGCTTAATTTACATCAGGTACAAGTAGCAGCAACGTCAGGTACAAGTAGCTTTTAAACATCGCTCGGTCTGTTTGTTATGTCTGGTACTTTGCATTTATTCTCACATATTATTTAAGATTCACTCGCTCATTCATTCTATTCACTCCTTCATTCATTCTTCACTCGTTCTTGTTATGTACGTGTTTGTTTTGTAAGTGTGTCTTGGTATTTGTCTGTGATTTCAGTATCGGATGGGTTTAGAGGTTGGAGTGTGAAAATAAGAAGGATTACTCATCATCTCCGTAATAAAATGGTAGTCTTTTGTATAGTGGTTTGTGTGTTATGTCATCGTAATTTCTGAGCCGCGTCAGGTCTCGTATAAGGATAGATTTTGGCGGCATTGTTTTATAAAATTTGTCTGCCAAGGAATATATATATATTCATCTATTCTTGGCGTGTCAGTTAAGTCGTGAAGTTCATCTATCCTTGCGTAACGCCTGGAGGATGTTACGCAACGTAAGACTTGGTTTTGATATCTCTGTAGTCTTGACATTTGGCTATTTGCTATGCTGCACCAGACTGGTGCAGCATATGTTATTGTTGGTCGAATAATTTGTTTGTATATAGTCAATTTGTTACGAGGTGACAAGCGGGATTTTGGGGAAAGTAATGCATAGAGATTATGCATCGCTGCATAAGCTCTATGCAGTAACTGGGTTATATGTTGTTGGAATGATAGTCGGTCGTCAATAGTGACGTCGAGGAGTAGGGAGAATATGAGAGTTTTGCGCCCTCCGTCCTCCGGAGGAGCTTATCATCTTAAAATCTCTGACGTAATTAAATATTTAGGAATCTTGTGTGACGCGTTATTTAGGGCGTGGCCAATACTATCTGTCAAATGTCAAATGTCACCTGTCAAATGTCAAATGTCACCTGTCACCTGTCATATGTCAAAAACCACGTGACTTGGAAAATGGCCGTTACGCGTAGGATACTTGTGCTAAGACCTAATATTAATTTGCGCAAACTCGGAAATTTTAGGTTATACCGTTCGGGCGCTATCGGCTAAAATCGTTATTTGACCCTGATGATGAGTCTAAGACGCGCGGTTTAAATTTTTTAAAATTAGTGTAACGTCGTACCTATCGAATAGCGAAAACCGCATGACGCCATCTTTAACCATAAAGGCGCTACAGCTGTTTAAAAATCGTCAAAATTCATCAATTAGCGATTAGGACGGTAACCCTATAGTAAATTGATCATTGTGGACTTCATGCTTTAACATTAGGCTTACACGTGGGTCTAATATGTTTATTTTAGCGACTTACACAGGTATTAAAATAATGGCGCCTGTCACCTGTCAAATGCCACCTGTCAACTGTCATATTTCGCGAACCACGTGACTTAGAACCTGCTTACGTGGATGATACATAATTAAGGATCCTACGCATGTGTTAAAATAATGATGTTTGTCAAATGTCACTTGTCAAATGTCTAACCTAACATGCGGGGCCCCCCTGCGCTTAAACACCGGGCCCAGGGTGTAGGCCTGGGGCTTAGGCGT
>JAHBCN010001827.1:105931-132894 GCA_019359885.1 Listronotus oregonensis | reverse complement strand
AAAAATATAAAAAAAACATGTTTTTATTTATTTCCTTTTATATTTCATTTATTTTATTGCTACATGCTGCTATCACAGTTATAGAAAGGGACCGATAACGGGGATTCGATTTTTACCACACGAATAACCATATATGAGAATTGCTTCCCTACTAATGCACCATTTTTCGTGGCTTCGGGAATACAAAATAGGATTCAAGGGTTAGAGCATTTTACGTAAATTATAGAACAGAGTCTAAATTTAAAATTTATTCCTTAAAATAGAAGTTGACTTTTTTATATATTTTAATTTATTTTATTTAGATTACCACTGAAGTAAGCAAAAAATACAAAAAAAAATACAAATGGTTAAAACAGTGAGTTTTTTTAATGGTTATAGCATTGTTCGGGTAGGTAAGATTGTATTGGTGGAAAAAGACGAAGAAGAGCTGAGTGTGTAGTCTAGTGCAACCCTGGGATGTCACAGAGTGCCAAATTAATAAAAAGTTGAGCGTGACTCCACACAAAATAGAAATAGAGGACCTAGCAAAAAGTAGGACAGTGAAAGAAACTACAGTTTAAGTCAAAGACCTAACAATTAGAAACCACCAGAGCATAAAATTCCGGAGGCATTACGATAGATCGAGACATGAGACTGAATTAAGAGGTAAAAAAGGCTATAGGGAACCTAAGCAGATTAATATAATATATTAAAGGCCCCCCAGCAAAAAAACATTTTAAGTGGTATGAAAATGACAATATAAAAATTATTTTTTTCTTAAAATTTTAACAACCTGTATCTCAAAAGATAAGACGTTTAGGACATACATTCATATGAAGTTTTTTTCTTAAAATGGGTCCAAGAATCACCCCCTTAAATATTAGCATGCTATTAACAAACACCCTGTATATACCGCCAAGCGGAACATAGGAAATCCCATGTAAATTTTAAGGGGGTCAATTATTGGCTTCCCTGTACATTTTACAGAAAAAATGTAGGATAACTTTTTGAAGAGACCAATCTGACAAGCCCTTGTGCCAAGTAACAAAAATGTTTAATTAGCGAATCTTGAATTATTCAATTAAAAGTAATTGCAATAATACCAAATTTTCGGTTCAGGTAAAACCAAACAGGCACCAACCAGTAAAATGAATATTGTCCCTGACATGAGGAAAAGTGTCAATAAATCAGAAACAGTCGGTATTAAAAAAATATGAATTATTCAATCAACGAAAAAGTTTCCATAATTAAGTGGAATTATGGGAGAAACAGTTTTAGAGCAGTATCTGAAATGTTTTCAGTTTATTTCCCCACGAAGCCCATTCCGTCCATTTCAACTATTAAACGTATTGTCAGTAAGTTCGAGTCCAAATGTACCGTAATAAATGATTGTAAATGTTTAACTTAAGATATTGAAAATAGAGCCGAAAAAAGAGGAAACAGAGATCTTAATATTCTACTGAGTGTGGAGGAAAACAAAATGGTTAGTACGAGGGTTCTTGGCAAGAGGTAAGTAAACATCATACAACGGTATGGCGCACTTTTGAGAAAAAGAATAATATTCGTATAAATTCGAAAACGGCAAGAGCTACAACAGGAGGAGATAAAGAGCAAAAAATGGCATTTGGTTTGGAAATGATGAAAAGAGCAAATAATAATAGGATTTTTTTAAAAAATATTTTTTTTTACAGATGAATGTACATTCACCCTCAACAATGAACCAAATGTTCGGAATTGTCGGTATTGGAGCCAAGAAAATGAACATCGCTTTGTTCATACTCGGACACAATATTCCCCAAAAACAAATGTATTCGTGGGAATTTCGGACTCCATATCATTGGACCCTTTTTTATGGACTATATCTTGACAGCAGAAACCTATTTGGACTTATCTTAAAATCAAATTGGACTCGCCTGGGAAGAAGTTGCTCGGAAAGATCAAATGATCTGGTACCAAATGGATGGTTGCCCCGCCCATAATGCCCGTATTGTTAGAAAGTACCTGGAAAATGCTTTTAACGGCAATATTATTGGTCCACGGTACCGGATACTTTGGCCAGCCAGGTCACCTGATCTTTCACCGAATGACGTTTTTCTGTGGGATCACTTAAAAAGTGTAATTTATAAAAGTGTAAAATTTAAGAATCTAAACCAGCTACAAAACGCTATTTCGTTAGAATGTAATAAAATTTCGCATTATCAACTTAGCAACGTTAGAAATGAATTTTATGATCGGTTGGGATATTGTTTAGCTGTTAATGAGGGGTTGTTTAAACATTTAATTAATTAATGTTTTTATGTAACTTTATTATTTTTAAAAAAAGTTATTGTATTTTATTTCATTTTATTTTTCCACACCTAATAAAATATTAGGAGTTCAGTTCTTCCTTTTTTTGGATCTATTTTCGAACTTCTGAGTTAAACATTTACAATTATTTATTGCGATGGCTTTGAACTCGAATTTACTGACAATACATTTAATGGTTGAAATGGACCAAATAGGCTTGATGGGAAAATAAATTAAAAATATTTTAGATACTGCTATTGGTTTAATTAAATTCTAGTATGATTAAATTATTTTTTTAATAATCGATAGTAATACTTGTTATTAGTTAAACTTAATTGTTACATTAAATAAAAGGTGTAATAAAAAAATAATGTTGACGTGTCTTTTACTTTAAATGGTTGTGAGATTGATGAAACGAAAAAAAAAACATTCCTTATATTCGGCCGTACGTCAGATTTGACAAAGCCTTATAACAAATTGTTTGCTGGTGGCTGGTGTTTGTTTGGTTTTACCTAAACCGAAAATTTGGTAATTTTGCAATTACATTCAATTGAATAATTTAAGATTCGCTTATTAAAATTTTTTTGAAACTTGGCACAATGGTTTGTCAGATTAGTCTTTTTAAACAGGCAGGCAGGACATGTTTCGACTTGCATTGCGGGGGTACTACTTTTGTTTTGTTTATTGTAGAGTGTGACACTGGGCCGCGTAGATAACGTTTGTGTATGATTTTGGTACAAGAGTTAAAATAATGTCTACTAAAAAGTTTTCTAGTGTAATTTGGAATTATTTGAAGATAATAAATAATGAATGTTCAAAGTGTAAAAATTGTGGCGAAATTTTTTAAAAATCAATTAAACATATACATGCTTTAATCTTAAAATCAAAGTCGCATTAATACCACAATTTTGTAAAAAAATATTTTTTATTTCATATTGTAACAAAAGACCTACTCTCTAAAAGAAAACTTATTAAAAAGGTAATTACCACCACGTATTACAAAAAAAGCTAACACGGCACTGGTTAAGCCCGTTTAGGAAGATAAATTTGGCTTGACAAACGCAATTGGAGGCGGACGACTGATATCGCCAACTGGACGCTACAAAACACTTTGTTAACACTAAAATATGAGGCAACAAGTCGTAAATAATACACTACAAAAAATATATTTTAGGAATTATTATATTAAACCGGAGAGTTGCGAAATAGCGGGGCATTTTTCATGCGGAAAAAAAGAAGAAAATATCTAACTGCTAAATTTTTTTGTGGATAGACTACAGTTTAATAGCAATGTTAATTGCAATGTAAAAATCATTTAATTTTGCATGTAAATAAAATAATGGCGTGAACCAAGTTAAATATTTTTTCTTCTTTCACACACGATGTTTGATCACAAAAGTACAATTTATGAAGTAATAGATATTTTACGAAAATAAAACATACACGTAAATTTAGTTTTTTTAAGGCAGGAGTTGGTCCAGTTTTCTAGCTTACTATCGTATCGCGCAGATATAACCCGGGTATCCGCTGACTTCAAAGAACTTTCCAGTATGTTACATTCACAATATTTCGTTGATTTCTTGACTGTTATAAAATCTAAATGACAACCCTCAGTGGAAAACCCGATAAATAGATTGCCTGACAAATATTTATCGTGTAGGCACCACACCTTTTGAAAGGGTACAGGTCCTGATTACCTAATATATCAATAGTTTGGGTTAGCTATTTTGGATGCTCAATAACACACACGAAAATACCTTGACAAGCTCCAAACGACTGATAAACTAAGATAAAAAGACTCTAATTTATATGAAACACCTGAAATTTGCCTTTAACCTACATAATATACAAAAAAAACTGGGTACAATTATAAATAAAGGAAATTTTAAGTCCGATCTGCATGCGGGTACCCAAAGTTTATTAAGTTTTACAACTAACAGTAGCAGGTAAAACGAGAAATCAACGAATTATTGTGGAAAGTACTGTATCTGCTGTTATCTGGGGTCTTCCATTATCTTACTGAAAACTATACTTTTCTACACCTAACAGTATTTAAGTCTCTAGATTAACAGTAAGCAGCGTTCTAACTAAGCCGCAGATGTCTTAACATGAGAAAAAGTGTATTTATCAGGTATTATGTTAATATGCAAGGAGTATTACAATGGAGAAACAAAACAACGTTAAAATATAAGAACTTATGGGAAAAAAAAAGCACAGGGAGATCGTGAGAATCGGGTATTGCTGACTATGTGTGGGCCGAACAACACATAAGCAACTGGTCAGCAGTATGAGTTGTCCACAGAACATCCATTTAGGTTAGGTTAGGTTTAAAGTAAGTGGACTTTTTACGCCCTCCACTGCGACCGCTCGGTTTATTGTGGCTCACACCTTTTGTATTTTTGTCAATAGGATTAGACTTCTAATAAATCCGATATCAGATTGGGAGAGAGTTCCTACATCTCCTCTTACTCGTGTCGTTACCGGACACGAGCACAATATGTGTTCTGATTGTGTTTTAGTGTCCCTGTCTCCTGGAAAGTATGACGAGCAGACAATTAGATGCGTCATGCCCTCCTCTTCCGGTCTAGTGACGTATGTAGCTACCAGGTCCTTGTTACAGGAACCAAATGTTCCTTCTGAGGCGGCATCTCTGGCCTTACCCTATGAAAACGGTCCTATCCGCTTTTTTTAAACCAGGGAACCCTTTCTCTATAAAGGCGGTTCTGTCCGCCTTCTGATTGGTTCTGGGATTCGTTC
The DNA here is from genome assembly GCA_019359885.1 of Listronotus oregonensis. Classification (NCBI taxonomy): domain Eukaryota; kingdom Metazoa; phylum Arthropoda; class Insecta; order Coleoptera; family Curculionidae; genus Listronotus; species Listronotus oregonensis. Next base: position 127,872 of record JAHBCN010001827.1, on the reverse strand, counting down.
CTAAGCACCTATTTGTTCGGGATGGAATAGCCCTTCCCCGGCGCCGGTGACTTCAGGGCACCTTTGAAACAGATTTACCCATTTCGGCCGCTTTGTCCGCTTGTGACCTTGGGTGGCACCTCTCGAAACGGATCTATCCGTTTCAGTCAGGCACCTTTGTCACTTTTTTCCTATAAAGCGGTTCTGTCCGCTTTTTTTTTTGGACTAGGGAAGTATGTCCACCACGGAAGCCCCGCATTACCGCTACCGCATTAACTGCCCGAAATCTTGTGTTAATGATTAAAATAAAGATAATTAAAGGTTTTATTCGTTTGTGTCACTAACGAATCACTATCTATACCATATTCAGACAAACATTCTTCTGGAGGGGTATTTTACTTCTCTTACTCATTGGGTTAGATTATTTTTTTTTCTATTTTATAATAAATAAAAAAAAAGGGAAATAAAAAAGAACTGACTGAAAACACACATACTCAAAGCGTCTGTTAGGACCAAAAGAGACTTTTAAAGGTCCTCAAGTGTGGTACAGCTCATCCACCACCTTCAGTTTGCAAAATGTCTTACAAATTATGTCAGTTTTTGTTTAATTTGACTTGTTTTTAGGTAGGTTCTGGTTAGTTCTGGTTAGTATGGTTTTTAATGTTTTTTGTGTTAATTTTGTTTGATCGCATTTTTAAGTACCGTTGGGTCTAGACATTTTGGTGTCACCGATTCCTAATTATTTGGCATCGCCGTTTGGACATCGAGTCAAGTCACCGGCGACCATTTAGCACTATTTTGGGCTGGCTGTTTTGGCGTCGCGGTAAGCCTAAGTCGCTTTTAGTTTTAAAATAATTTTACTAACCAGAACTGACCAGAACCAACCAGGTGGAATTGGAAGCAGACTATCCAATCATCTGAAAATATATAAATGGTTTGCGTCAGGTGCAGAAAGGTAGAGAATTGTACTTCAAATTGCTTGTGGCAGATAATCCTCCACCATTGAAATTTAAAAAACACAGGGGACACAAGCAATCATTACTTTTTTAGGCCTATTTTGCAGTTCTGTTGAGATCATTTTTAGTAAGCTGTTACCACACCAAGAAAACTCTTTAAGAGATAAATAGATCTTCTTGTAGCTTTCAGGATCCATCTTGGAATTTTAAGACAAACTGTTGTCTATATAATATATTTTTGTTGGCTGCTCCAAGACCGCTTTTTAGATATTTTATAAATTTCAAAGGTGGTTTAAATCACAAAAGCTATCGTAGTAAGTTACGTGTAATACAAGATTCCTATATGCCAACCAGTGTGTTTTCATCTCCTACATACTATTTAAATTACCAATTGCTGATTTGTATAGTCTTAGTCCTCGTAATGGTAAAATTCACGCATAGATAAACCTTTTTAAATGTGGTATTTTTTATTTGGGCAGCTAATGCTCCAAACCTATATTGAACAGCGGGCGTTGGGGTAGAAATTTTATTGGTTTTATATTTGTCTATTATTACTTATGTATAAACCTAGGGATCCGTAGGTTTTAAAAAAAGAGACCGAAACCGTTTTTCGGTGATTTTAGTTGTAATGATGATTCAGTTATTTTTTTTTTTTTTCATTTTTTACGTTTTTTTAGTTCAGAAAATTTTTTCCACCAGCTTTTCGTAATTTCGAACGATAGGTTGTCTAATAGCCGATTGTTCCGAAAAATACCTTTTGTATAGGCAAATATTTTTTTAACACCCATACCGAAACGCTGTTTGACTTTTCATTATGTTCGTAACTAACCAAACAGCAGCCTTTTCACTTGCATTTGCTAATTTTAATTTAATTTCTTCTAACCTTTTTGTTCCAACTCGTAATCAATCTGATTCTTCCTTCAAATTATTCTTGTGTTTTAAATAGAATATATCGTATTTTCGATGTAACATCCAATGGATTAATACCCTAATCACCTCTTTTCTACACTTTTTTTTAAATTTAATACCCGGACCACAATATTATTAACCAGGATATAAATAACGGGGGCCGGCCATTTGTTTGATGGCTGGTATCTGACTGATTGAAATTAAAAGTAATATTTTTATTTCAAATATAAGTATTTTAGGTTTTTAAAAAAATTTATTATGGACAATTTTTTTATGAAAAGGTTGCATCGGGCCAAGTGGAAAACCCCCATGTTAGAAAATATGCTCCTTTGGCTTCATTATTAATTCGCGACTTACTTAGTGGCCCATATAATTGTGGAAAGACGAATGTAATGATTTTCCCACCGATGAGATTACGCTTTGAAAATGTTTAATCTATTTAGAGTCACTTGTCCCCTAAATGAGTTTTAACGTTAATTTAAGATAGAAAGGTCGATACGTATGTGGCCATTTGATCACTTAGATTAATTGATGACTTGCCCTTATTGTGGTCTGAAATGCTTTCTGGTATTGATGTCATTTTGTGACAACAATACCATCCTAGGTTTGTATAACATACATTTGGCCTCTTTAGTTATGCGTTTATGGCCATGCGTATCAACCAAAATATAAATATTAAGAAAAAATCTCCTATAAACGGACTGGGCTACTACATATTTAGTAATGCAGCAAAAATTGTGGAACCTTTAGATACCAAACAAAAGTCGATATTTATATTTGATAATGTCATGTACGAAAACCAAGATGTGATACGTTTATATTTCAGCATGGAATGTCATAAAAATGTGAATGCTTTTTATCTTGTTGAAACCTAATTAAGACTTTCTAAGCAACTAGGGTGTGACAATGGTAATTTTATCATGTCTAAGCAGGACGAAATACATTTATGACACATTTTCTCCGATTATGTTGCACCTGATGTTACTTTTTTACAATTTCCAGAGATGTGTTCTAAATGTTGGGATAATAAATATGCTTTATTTGTCGATAGGAATATTGACTTAAAGTTGGATAGATATAGAGAAGGATGTGCGTGGAAACTTTGAATTGAAAATATTCTTTTAGCCTATTACCAAACCGTTTACATCTTTAACTCATATAGTAAGCAGCAGCAGCAAGCGTTAACAAAAAGCTTTTGGTGTGACAGATTTACTAATATTTATGGCAGGCGTAAGAAAAAAAGTAACTTTTCGTACCGCAATGGAACCATAGAACGAGAAGAAGAAAACAACGAAATGAACCAGAAATGACCTCGCCACGTTCAATAACATTTTCATCATCATCCTTATTATTTTCACCAAAAGACATTGGTGATGAAGATGAACAAAATATATCAACACCGCCACCTTCAGTTTTAATATTGGTTTAAAGAAAAACTGTATTAATATTCAAGATTTTGGTTTCTGAACAGTTTCCTTTGATTATATATGCCAAGAGCTTAAACTTCCTTTAATTGTATATGGCAACAATTTATCCTATATTTTAAAGCTGTCAAATTATGTAGATTATACTTTAGTAAACTGCTTTGTATCCTGATAAGCATTAATAGACTTAAGATTTGATGCGGATCTAATTGGTAAAATTTTGGTTATTTTGGTACCTCTAAAAATACTACCAAAAATATTAGACACCCAGTAGAAAAAAAAAATAACAAAAAACTAAAACGATTTCAAACCCAAGAATATTTTAAAAAATAGCATAATATTCTAATTCAAAAAAAAGAAGAACGCTGGATAAACTTTAGTCCGTTATTTTAAAAGTAAACCATATAAAACTTAAAACAAAAACAATAAAGGAGCACTTGGGATATAGCCTTTATTAAATAACGATAAAAAATAATTCTTGGTGACAGGGGTCCAATATGTGTCCCATCAATAACTTGCAGCCCTCAGTTTCTCGATGAAAGCAAAATTGACTTTTTGAGCGGAGCATAAAATATGAGGGGTCTAACTTTGTCCCGTTTTGGGTTGTCTGCCAGTTGGCTCTATAATAAATTACTATTTTTATTAAATTGTTCTATAAAGGCCTAATTTTTTTTAGAATTTTATCTAACAAAGAAAACTCTAGCTAGTAAAAGAAAATTGAAAATCGTTATTACCCTCTTTGTTCTTTCGTAAATTTTTTTTTTTTAAGGATTTATTTCAAAACTTTTACATTTTATACGAGGGGATGGAGTTTCGGTAAAGTGTAATTAATCACAAACCTTTGCAGGATAGTTTCCATAAGCAGATACCTTTGTAAACTATAAAAGACAAAGATTTAAGGTGGATTTATACAGACAAATAAAAAAAAATGAAGATCACATAAAAATAAATAAGAAATAAAGCAAGGCAATTTATACAGCCAAATAAAATAAAAATAAAAAATAAGAGAAACCAATCAGAAGACTCAAGCAAACGTCAATTTTAAATTATTAGTTTTGCAGTGTTTATCCTTTTTTGATTTTTTGATATTGTTGTGTCTTTTAAGTTCTAGAATAAGAAACAAGAATCAGTGGGTTTGATGAGACACCTATAATGTTAAGGTTTACAGCGATCTTCATGACAAAAAGAAGGCAAAATTTGACAATTAAAAACACCCACATAAACACAATCAGCTGTCGCGGCAGTCAACTTGTTATTCTCTCATATGTTTTAACCTTGCTTACTCTTACTGGAGGTAGTGCAATTCAGAGAGAGAAAGCACTATAAGTCTACAATTTTTTTTACGTTGTGTGCTAATTGGTGGGAAGGAGCACTTGCGCCTTTATGCCGACCAATTAGAGAGAAAAAGGTTTCAGACTTATGACGCTTTCCTCTTGCACGTTCGCATGGCGACGGAAAAACTGTCTCTTGTAGGTATAATACTCGAACGTTTTAATAGCTCAAGAGGAGTAGTTGTAGTATTACATAAAAAAAAGAACTTAAAAATTGACGATCTTCCAGGTTATTTCCTATTTTTATTTTATGTTATTAGTATGTATAAACTCCTTGGGAAATAAACCTAATTTAACTTTTATTTTGTTTTTATAATGTTTTTATTTTTTGTCATTTGTCTGTATAATTCTACCCCCAACGCAAATATTCAATTACAATTGAATTACTAATATTTTTGAAAGGCAAAAAGTAAAATTTATTTATAAATATTATACCGGGTAGTGCGTCGCCGAGCGGAACATAGGAAATCTCGTGTAAATTTTAAGGGGTCAAATTCCCTGTACATTTTACAGAAAAAATGTAACATAACTTTTAAAGAGACCAATTCAACAAACCCTCGTGCCAAGTTTTAAAATATTTTAATAAGCGAATCTTAATTTATTTAATTAAATGTAAATTCAAAATTACCAAATTTTCGGTTTAGGTAAAACCAAACAGACACCAGCCCCAAACCCGCAAACAATTTGTTATAAGGCTTTGTCAAATCTGACGTACAACCGAATACAAGGTATGTTATTTTGTCGTTTCATCAATCTCACAACCATTACGTTCAAAGTTAAAAACACCTTAACATTATTTTTTTTCAAACCTTTTTTTTTAATGTAACAATTGTTAAACTTATAACAGTATTAATATTGATCATTAAAAAAATATTATACTGAATTTAATTAAACCAATAGCAGTATCGAAATATTTTTAAAATTTTTTTATCTAATAAGCCTATCTGGTCAATTTTAACCATTAAAGTATTGTCAGTATATTCGAGTCCAAAGCCATCGCAATAAATAATTGTAAATGTTTATCTTAGAAGATCGAAAATAGATCCGAAAAAAAAGAGAGAACTGAACTCCTAATATTTTACTAGGTGTGGAAAAAAAAATAAATAAAATACAATAATTTTTTTAAAAAATTGTACAGAATTACATTAAAACATTAATTTTTTAAAAAATTAAACAACCCCCCCTTAACAGCTAAACAATATCCCAACCACATAAAAATTTATTTCTAACGTTTAAGTTGATATTGTGAAATTTTTTACATTCTAACGAAAACGCATTTGTAGCTGGTTAAGATTCTTAAATTTTACACTTTTTAAATGACCTTTGAAGTACCCCCAAAAAATCATTCGATGAAAATCAGGTGACCTGGCTGGCCAAAGTATCCGGTAACGTGGACCAATAATATTCCCGTTAAAAGCATTTTAGGTACCTAACCTAAAGGGATTATGGGCGGGGCAACCATCCATTTGGACCAGATCATTTAATTTTCCCCGGGGAAAGCGGTAGGTGGTAGAGGAGCTTTCCCCGCCGGGGAAAGGGACCCCCCACTTTCTTTAAAGGCTCGTGAATCTTAGTACGTTTCGAGTTCTGGGCGGGGGAGTCAGTTTCCTTCTTTCCTCCTTCTTTCTTTTTTTGTTTTTCTTCTTCCCCCCTTTTTCTTTTTTTTTCCTTTTTTTTTTTTTCCTTCATAGAATTTGAAAATAATGATGATGGCCCCCGAACGTAAAGTTTCCGGGGGTAAAATTTCCCCCCATTTGGTTTCCGGGCAGGGGTATTTTGGGGGGCCCCAAAAAATTGATATCGTTCACAAATATATGTGGGCTTAACTCTAACGTAAACTCTTTTTCACCATTATCTTCCCCCTTTTCCAACCCCACATACTATTTCTTACCAAAACCCCCAAAAAGCCCCAAAAAAAACCAACCAGGTTATGAACTCATTTCATTTTTTTGACCCCAGGGGCGTTTGTGCTTACTTCGAAGACCTGGTTTTGTTAGGGTTTTAACCTTAATCGGGTAGGTCTGATATTCTTTGCTTAAACTTACTTTCAGATCTTCTCCAAATTCATCTGCTGTAAAAACCAGTCCCCGTCAAATTTCCCTAAACGGTTCTTTGATTTCCTTTCAATAAAGATCGACAATATTATTTCCCAGTTTCCATTGGCAAAGGGGAATCGCCCTTTTTGGGGTTTTAAGCCCTAATAAGGTTTTTGGGGCCCCACAAAACTGATAAAACAAGGCAGAGCAGCAAAAATTTCGCAATCACAACTCCCCCAATCTAATTATGGAACCTACCTACTTTCCTGGGGGTTCCCCCCCATAATTCTAACCCCTAGATCTCTTTTTTTACTTCCACCCCCGAACCCTATCAAGCATCAGTAACTGCCCCCCTTGGTCGGGGGGCCATGGTTTGGTCACCGTATCATACTCCCTCATTTTGAGGCAACTAAACATCCCGCCACGAACCGTCTGGCCTACAATTGGCCGACGGGATGGTCCAACCAGGCATTGAGACCATATTCCCCCACTAAGAAGAACCCCAAAACTTCAAATCACAAACCGTGGTTTTCAAACCCCGTGACAAAGCCAGATTTTTTAAAATTCAAGCCCACAAAAATTTCTTCCCAAAAAACCCGTCCGAAAAAAAAGACAGGCTAGCATCGAAGCAAGAAATCGTATAATCAGACCATCTCGAAGAAAAGAGTTTTAACAATTCCGAATAAAAAAAAAAAGTTTCTCTTGTCAAAAAAGGGAGGCTTTTTTTCCTTTCCAAAAATATTAGTCAGAACTTTTGCACAAATTCTTTTCCCCCAATTCTGAAAGGAATTGTCTCACCTTCCCCAAAAGGAAAAAACGAACTATTTGCCAAACAATTTTTTTGCCTTCTACGCTTGATCCTCCTATTAATCTTCCTCTTCCAAAAAATTGTCCCTGTTTCTCATAAAATGTCCGATATAATTTTTTTAATCAAACAGATTAAGCTATTTTCTTTTTAATACTAAAAAAAGTCTGGGGTGGTGGAATAAAAATCGTCTTAAAAATGTGCTTCCGGTTTTTACCCCTTTTAGCCCCCTTCAATCTCTTTTGAACGGCAATTTCCCCCGGGGTTGGAAAGCTGCACGTGTGCAACCGTCCCAAAAAAAGGGTCCAAAGTCTTTCCCCCTAACTATAGACCAATTCTTCTTTCAGTTGTTTAAAATAATGGAAAAAAATTATTAATTCCCAAATCTTAAAGTATTGGAAAAAAAAAAAGATCTTCATGATAGACAATATGGATTCCTCACAGTAGATCCACACTGTCTTCTTTCCTTTTTTCACACAACTGGGGAAAAGTCCCCCTTAGTTTTTGGGGAATCCCGGGCTTGCTCGAAAATATCAAAGCTTTCGAATTTTTGGATGATGGGCTTTTAACAAACTTCCCCTTTTTGGTCTTCCAAAGCTTTTTCTTTTGGCTTTCCATTTTCCCTTTTAACGACGTATAAACAGTTAGTGTAGATGGTTTTATTCCTCCCTTTTTTTCCCAAAAATTAAAAATTTTTTGGGGCCCCCGGGCTCGTGCTTGCCCCCAAGCTGTTTTTTTTCTTCCCCATTAAGATTTTTCTCCACAAAAAACCCCTTCATAGTTTTTTTCTGACGATAGTACCCTCCACTTAGTATTAAATTTTTAACCACCTTAATTCTGTTTTTTAAAAAAAAGGGGAGGTCAATGGATATCTTTTCACAAGACCTCAAACTTATTCTTTTTGGGGGCCCAAAAAACGTGTTCAGTTTAATTTTTTAAAAAAACAGTCATTTCGTTGCTTGGGAAAAAGTCTGCGAATGCCATCCCTTAAAGAGGGGCCCGTTCTGCAGAACAAAGAGTCGTTTTTCTTGTCGGCGTTACTTTTAGAATAAATTTTAACGGGCACAAACACATTTCACCCCCTAGCTTCGGCAGCTTCAAAAAAAATTGGATTCCCCCTTCCAGCCAGAAAATATTTCTCTTCTTCCAATTTTTCACTTGTATGTATCCCAAACCCGGGCCCCTTTAGAATATTGTTCTCATGTCGGGGGGAAAGGCGCCCCTTTTCAACACTTAGTATTCGGGGCTCCATTCAAAAAACCCCCGTTCGTCTTTTAATGATCCAACGCTCAAAAAAAGGGGCCCTTTCGCCCATCGTCGAGTTGTAGGGGATCTGTCGCTATTCTATGGGGTATTTTCAGGGTTTTTTCAGAGGAATTGGCCAGTATAATTTTTTGGGGGCACCCCCAACAGAGCAACACGTAGTGCAAACCTTTTTGAAATCCTTTTCAGTTCAGAGGGGGGCCCCCCGGAACTCCCCTTTTTCCCCTTCGTTCCTTCATCCCTAGAGGAAAGATTTGGGGGAAACCCCGCTGCCCGCAAAAAGTTTTTTTTCCCCCCCCAAATTCCAAAATTTAAGTTCCGGGAAAAAAACCCCTCTCACCACATGAAGACACCCCACGGCGTTAGTACTTAGGCATCAGCCTTCGTGGACTGTCCCAAGATAAAAAAAATTCTTCCAAGGCGAGTCCAATTTGATTTTGAAAAAAAAGGGCCCCAAAAAAGGGTTTTTGCTGTCAGGTCCAACGATATGCTGTCCGATAATTTTACGAATACATTTGTTTTTTGGGGATATTGTGTCCGAGATGATCAATGCGATGTTCATTTTCTTTTGGGGGCCCAAAACCGACAATTCCGATTATTTGGTTTATTGTTTTTGGGGGAATGACCATTTATTGGTTAAACAAATATTTCTTAAAAATATTTTTAATCAAACGTTTGTACCGATGGATATGTTTGAGTAGACTTTATACTGTCTATCAATCTGCATATATATTTATTATTAACAATTTAGCATCCTATTAAAATCATACTTATCAACTTAGAAACAAATGCAATAGACAGTTGGAGGCGCCTCCTGCAAAAAGCCCCAGAGAAACGGAAATCTTGTTTTTATCTCCTAAAAATACAATTTTTTACCACCTAATTTAATATTCCTGCTAACCTAAAAATTTGCATTAGGGGTATATACGGTGTAAATAAAGTATGGAACAAATTCATTATTTGCTAAAACGCAAAAAAAATTTTGAACACGTAAATAATAATTTTAAATTGCGCATTTTTTTACATTAAAATAAATATACAGGGGTTTACTCAGTAGTAGATATGAAGTTATCCACGATTTTTTTTAAATGGAAACTTCCATAATTTATTGCAGATTTATATGTCCAAGAAAAACTGATTTAAAAAAAAAACACACAAATGGTTTTAGATGGCAGTTTCGTAGTTACAGAGTGGTTTAAAAAATGTATACATAATGTATATAGAGTGGGCCAATGAAAACGAAACAAGGCCGATTTCTCATATCTATTTAGTAGGAAAAATCGCCGACGTCGATTTTTATTTCAAGGGGGGGAAAATTTTGCGTTTATTTTTAATTGCAAGTACATTTGTTCTGTTAGATTTCCTGGTAAAAAAAGGACCAACAACACAATCGCCGTAAATTCCACCCCAGACGTTTAATTTCTCGGGATGTTGAGTGTAACCATGGAACAAGTGCGGATTTATGACGTTAACAGTCCCGTTAAAAAAAACGATACTTATCTTAGAAACAAATGTTAAACAACAAGTTTGGGTTTTTTATTATCCGTTCTTTTTTCTTGAAAATTCTCCCGTCTATCGTTATCTTCATTTAATTTTGCACAAGATGGATTTTATACGGGTGGAATTTATGGGATTTTAAAATTCTTCGAATGCTCGTAGGGCGTATGCCAGAAACTGTAGATAATTGCCTGGTACATAACGTATCGATTCTACGTTAAATAATTGAAATACCCAAATTGAAAACTTTTTTTTTTGTTTTGTGATAATTTGAAATTTCCAGTGTATTTGAATGCAACCATTAATATTGAATCCACAATTTTGGGAAAGTTGTTGTTAGTTACTTATAACTCCCAAAAAAACTGTTTTTTTTTTTTAATTTATAACCTTTTGATTCGTCTTAGAAAGGGTTTCAGGGAAAATTTTATTTTAATTTAAGACGTAAATTTAAAAAAAAGTTTAATTTCTTTGCATTATTAATTTTTATATAGTTAGCTCATTATAATTAAACAATAATTTTAAAAAAAATATTTGAATTTGCAAACTATTCAATAGTTCAAAAAGTTCGAATAATTATTGTTTAAATTATTCAAATGTTTTAAATTAAATGTTCAAATCTTTCCCAATAGTTCAATTATTAAATGTTCAAACCCCGGAATAGTTCGAACTTTTTGTATTTCAAATTCGAATAGGTCGAATTTGATTCGAAATTTTTTTCGAAAACCCTACAACAGCACACCCCTACTCTTATAAAAATTATAGTAAAAAAAATTAAATAAATAAATTAAATTAAATTAAAAACAATAGTATATTACTCCCGAGATTTAAAAAGCCCTTCACACTTTTTCGAAAATTACGGTACAGCTGAGCAAGTAATTCAAAAGGGGGTTTAATGGGCTTCCCCTCAGTTTTATATCTTTTTCTGTTTATGTTTAGTTTTTTTAAAATAAAGCAGAAGATTTTTAAAACTTTAATTAAAAAACTAAAAATACAAACTTTTGGGTTTAAGGGCATTTATTTGTTTCTAGCCACACTAAAATCTATTAAATTTTCGTTTTTTGGGGCTCGCGGCTAAGCGTTGAACTGTTACTAATATATATTTATTAGAACTCCCCTTACGCACAGTTTTTTTTACAGTATAGTGTTTGTAATTAGAGTTTTCTGAAAAAGTAGACGGTTTTAATTAGGTTTTTACTAATTGGGAGAAAAAACTCATTACGCAATTTTTTTTAAATTAAACGTTTCCAAGAACTATATATAATTTAAATTTTGGGTTAAAAATTTTTAAAATATTCTGGTCAAGTTAAAGTTAAAGGTTATTTTAGATACCATAAATAATTTATCTTTGCACTGTATCTGTAAATATTTGTTTGCTTTAATGTGTGGATATATAACTGTATTATCTATAACAATAGGATAATATTACAGTGAATCTTATTTTCTATGAACTACTTATTGGAACATGAAGTAGCAAAATAGGGAAACCCTTTTTAATTGCGCCATGGGCGGTAACAATAATTTTATTTTCAGAAATTTATAATTCCAAATAATTTTATAAATAGGGTGACAAAATATTTTGTGTTTTTTTTTGGTATGATGGCCTTCAAACTGGTGAACTGGCCACTTTGTGTTTTTTATTTTAACTTTTTTGGTTCCATTTAAAATGATGGATAAGAACTAAATGCCCTTTTTTATTATTTCTCAAAATCAACGTTTTGTGTATAGTATTCTTGACTCCATTCAAAGAAGAGCGTCCGTCTCTTTGATGATCCCACGCCACGAAGGCTTTTCTTCTTGCCTACCGTCGAGCTGTAGAGGATCTGTAGCTCTTCTATAGTATTTTCATGGCTTCTGCTCAGAGGAGTTGGCCAGTATTTTCTTCTCTGGCAGCTCCAACAGAGCAACACGTAGTGCAACTTTATGCATCATTTTCAGTTCAGAGGCGCCAAACTTCCCGCTTTCTTCGTTCCTTCATCCCCAGAGTGTCGACTATGGAACCCGCTGCCCGCAAAAGATTTTCCCTCTTCTCCCAATCTCCAAATGTTTAAGTCTCGAGTTAACAAACACCTTCCCACCACACTTAAGACACCCACGGTACGTTAGTACTTAGGCATTAGCCTTCATGGACTGTCCCAAGATAAAAAAAGGATCATCCACACCTTTTTAATATCGGCTTAGATTTATATTAGCATTTTTGAAGGTATTTTTGTTCAAAAACCATTTTTGTGATACATAGAAAAATTCGCAATAGATTTTTTATTAATTAAAAAATATGGGAAATTAACTAAAAATTGAATGAAGTTATGGAAAAAGTATATATCCCATCCTTTATGATAAGTTTGCCGATATATTTACAAATTCATCGAAGTAGCCTTTACTTAAGGAAAATCTATGACGAATAAATAAGTAAAAACCTAATGGTGTAATTTTTACTCACTTTTAAGGCCATAAAATCTTGCTATGCTGTACCCTCTTTAAATTACTATTTACTAATTAATATTTTACTATCAAAAGAATATAGAGTGTTTCGTGTGTCAAAAAACTGTTATGGCAATAACAAAAAGTTAGTAAAAATTATAATATTTTGTAACCTTTTTTATATTTATGACAGCCCACGAAGGGGATATGGATCTTAAGGTCTAGGTACTGTGGTAGCCGGGTTTTTAACGCATTTTTTCCCTAGTGTCATCAGTGCTGTCCAACATACAGACATTGCAACTATTTATTTTCTTGCAGTGCCATACTCTATTTAGAGGTAGGCGCCCTCTCGACATGTCTGTGTTGCGTACCAACTAGACCAGATATGAGGACCACCCCAACCTTGTCCTCGAAGCATATGCGAGAGGGTTTACTAGGAGAAATACTCCAGTGGTTTGCCATTGCCTTCTGTCAGGTGACGAGCTATCAAAAAGTCCAGTGGACAGTGCGGGGATCGAACCCGGGTCTTCACGGCTAAGAGGCTGGTACACTGCCACTACACCAGCTCGCCACAACTATTTATTAATTAATATATTTATGTTTTTTGCCTTTGATTTAATAAAAATATTTTATTATTTTGGATTTTTATTTAAGCAAGACAAATCCATAAAAATAAAATACACATTGCGTAGCTCCTCCTTAAAGTATTACAAACATCTGTCCTTTACAACAGAATTAGAAAAAGCAAAAGTAAAAAAAACGAAAATTAAAAATTATAAATTCTTACGAATGTCGCTGGAAATATTCAAAATAATTAGGTACATTTATTAAAAATCACTTAATTTCACCACCATCACCAAATTCTTTCTGCATTTTAAGTTCTTAGATAAATATGATCTTAGAAACTTTGGTTTAGTTAGATTAAAAACTTCTAAAATCCCCTAAATATACGATATTACCGTTCCCGTTTCAGGATATTCCGAGTGAAAATGTACAGTTTTAAGAGTTTCTCCTTTACTAATATGTCCTAAAATATACCGAAGTAAGCAATTTTAAGTTTTTAGTTCCTCGGAAAGTGCCCCTTAATTTCAATGAGTCAATAAGTGAGTGAATGGCTGACTTAGTCAGTCACGTAGTAGTAGAATTTGACATAACTTTTACAATTTTTTTTTTAATGTAAATTTGAATAGCTTTGCAAATTTACATACCAAATGTCGAACCATTATATGTGCCTAGAAAGCTCCATTTTCTGCAGCTCTCTATATATTTAAATCTACCTGAAACGATAATATCCCTATAAGTATTTTAAAGTTCTGCAGTATTTAAAAAATTTAAGGTAAATAATTAACGTATATATGATTACATAACATAGTATGTTGTAAATTTACGATCTAAATTATAATGTATCTTGTTTCGAAGCTATCTTTTTTGCTTTATTTCCTTGTTATTCCGGTTAAGTTTATTTTGTTTATTTAATTTAATAGAGCTAATGAAACGTCTGCCTATCAATGAAAAGGGTTACCAAATGTATCCTGTATACCGTTTTAAATATTGTATATCGACTAGGCGCTGACCATTTTTTGGTGGGTTTTACAGGATAATTGCTGTTGAATTAAAAATACACCCAGATAGTACCAGAAATAGATATCTCTGGCACAATTATAGACAGAATGCCTTCTAATCAATATATGCTCGTTAAATAACCATTTTAAAACTATAGTTTGGCATAATAAGTACGATTGCTCGTACACTTTTATTATTATTATTATTTTTTTCACAAATGCCAAGGTCAAGCTTGGCCATTAGGACAACCGATGGACAAACGTACACGTATGCTAATAATTTTTCGCCATATTTTTTTTTATCAAATTTTATTTGGTTTAGATGGCATACTGAGTATAAATTGTTTTAGGAAGGCTATTTTTTAAACTTCCTAGGTCTTTATTTAACTGAATAAACTGCAGTCATTAAACTTATCACTAAAAGATAGGCGTATTGGGTACAATTGGTCCCTTTTATTTTTGATAGGCTGGAGGGTCTATAAAAGTTTATACCTAGCTAGAATTTTTAGCTGGTTTATGTGACTAAAACCCATATGACTTTTCTTTGAGGTTTACTGTTTAACAAAGCTAACATTTACTAAACCTTGCTAATCATTTAAGAAGGTAATGTTAATATTTTAGATGTTTCACGGCCAAGTGATGATCGCGTTGTTAAATTTAGCAATGGACTTAGCAATTGTTAAAAGATAACAACGGTTTAGAATGTTTAACAAAACGTCATTGTCAATGTTATTCAATGATTTTAGTAGGCAACCTGTCAAAATCTGACATTTTGTTAAACATTTTAAACCGTTGTTACCTTTTAACAATTGCTAAGTCCATTGCTAAAATCATCACTCGGCCGTCCCAAAGTCCTACTAATAGTATTTTAATATCAACCTTAAATATTCTACCAATAATTATTAAAATCTGCTCAAAAGGCAAAACCTTTGCTTTTTGGAAATTTTTAATTTTGCCACTTTGAACTTATTTTTTTTTATTCTGGTAAAAAATGGCAAATCCTGCTTTTGTCTCAAGTCAGTAAGGAATATAATTTATCTTTATTCTGGAATGTTGATAAATGCCTACTTTCCTAGGGTTCCCACCCATAATTCAACCCCTAGATCTCTTTCTTACTTCACCCCCGAACTCTATCAAGATCAGTAACTGCTCCTTGGTCGCTCTGACCATGGTTTGGTCACCGTATCTTACTCCACTCATTTTGGAGGCAACTTGAAAGAAGGCCACGAACCATCGGCACTACAATTCGGCCGACTGGGATGGTCTGAGAGATTTCTTTACCAGCTACCCTTGGGATCCTACCTGCTTTTCTACTTTCGATCCTTCCGAAATATGTAAACAAATTACAGAAACAATTCAACTAGGCATTGAGACCTATATTCCGCACACTAAAAAGAACCCCATAACTTCAAATCACAAACCGTGGTTTTCTAAATCCTGTGACAAAGCCAGACTTTTGAAAATTCAAGCCCACAAAAAGTTTCTTCAAAACCCCAGTCCCGAAAATCGACAGGCTAGCATCGAAGCGAGAAATCAGTAAAATCAGACTATCTCAGAAGCAAAAGACCGTTTTAACAATCGAATAAAAGATAAAGTTCTCTCTTGCTCAAATGGCAGTAAAGCTTTCTGGTCCTTTGCCAAAAATATTAGTCAGCACTTTTGCACAAATTCTTTTCCACCCCTAATCTATGAAGAGGGAATTGTCTCTACCTCCAAAGGAAAAGCCGAACTATTTGCCAAACAATTTGCTGCCAACTCTACGCTTGATCCTCCTATTAATCTTCCCCTTCCAACAGTTGTCCCTGTTTCTCATAAAATGTCCGATATAATTTTTAAAGTCAAACAGATCAAGTGTATTCTTTCTTCTTAATACTAAAAATCATCTGGGCTGGATGGCATACCAGCAATCGTCTTAAAAGTGCTCCTGAGCTTGCACCCATCTTAACTCGCCTCTTTCGAATCTCTTACGACACGGGCATTTTCCCGGAGAGTTGGAAAGCTGCACGTGTGCAACCTGTCCCCAAAAAAGGATCCAAAAGTCTCCCTTCCAACTATACACCTATATCTCTTCTTTCAGTTATTTGCAAAGCAATGGAAAAATGCATTAATTCCCAAATCTTAAAGTATCTGGAAAACATAAGATCTTACATGATAGACAATATGGATTCCGTCACAGTAGATCCACAGCTGATCTTCTTTCCTTTGTCTCACACAACTGGAACAAGTCCCTTGAGTTTCTTGGTGAATCCCAGATCGTTGCTCTTGACATATCCAAGGCTTTCGATCAGGTCTGGCATGATGGGCTTCTTAACAAACTTCCTTCTTACGGTCTTCCACCTAAGCTTTGCTCTTGGCTTTCCAGTTTCCTTTCTAATCGACGTATATCAGTTAGTGTAGATGGTCATTCCTCCAGCTTCTACCAAATTAATGCTAGGTTGCCCCAGGACTCAGTGCTGGCACCCACGCTGTTTCTTCTACACATTAACGATCTTCTCTCTTCCACAATTAATCCCATTCATAGTTTTGCTGACGATAGTACCCACCACTCTAGTATTCAATTTCTTAAGCCACCGTGTAATCCTGATTTCGAAAACAAGCGCAGGTCAATGCAGATATCTCTTTCACAAGACCTCAAACTTATCTTGGATTGGGGCGCCAAACATCTTGTTCAGTTTAATGCCTCGAAAACACAGTCATGTTCGCTGTCGCGTCTGCAAATGCTCATCCCTTACATATGAGCGGCCAAGTCCTGCAGAACAAAGAGTCGTTTAATCTTGTCGGCGTTACTTTTGAGAATAACCTCAACTGGCACAAACACATTTTATCCATAGCTTCGACAGCTTCAAAAAAGATTGGATTTCTCTTCCGAGCCAGAAAATATTTATCTTCTTCCAATCTGTACACTCTGTATGTATCCCAAATCAGACCCTCTTTAGAATATTGTTCTCATGTCTGGGGAACGGCGTCCCCTACAACACTTAGCATTCTGGACTCCATTCAAAGAAGAGCCGTTCGTCTTATTAATGATCCAAAGCTCACAGAAAGGCTTCCTCTTCTTGCCCACCGTCGAGCTGTAGGGGTTCTGTCGCTCTTCTATAGGTATTTTCACGGCTTCTGCTCAGAGGAGTTGGCCAGTATAATTTCTTCTCTGGCAGCTCCCAACAGAGCAACACGTAGTGCAGCTTGTACCGTTCAGTTAGAGAGGCCCCGAACTTCCCGCTTTCTTCGTTCCTTCATCCCTAGAGTGTCAAGACTATGGAACCTGCTGCCCGCAGAAGTTTTTCCTTCTCCTCCCAATCTCCAAAAGTTTAAGTCCCGTGTGAACAAACTCCCTCTCACCACACTGAAGACACCCACGGTACGTTAGTACTTAGGCATCAGCCTTCGTGGACTGTCCCAAGATAAAAAAACGTTTTGATAATGCAGGTGGAACTCGACTACATCCTTTACGCTACCAATACTGTTTGAGGACACTAACTTCTTTCTTGTAAAATATAAAGTCGTTTATCGGGTTAATGTTGGTTTTTATTGTCGAAGTTGTTGTGCCTATAGTGTGTGGAAAGTTTTCGACCATAAGACGGCCTTTATTAACATTCTTAGGTCAACCAAAAACTGTAATTTATGATAAGGTATTTTCTCCCTATTTTATTTAAAGTCTTTGTAATACTTACAGTTCGAGACGAGAAATTAATTATAACTTTTCGAAGATAAACCAAGTCTCAAGAAAAAAATTAAAAAGTGACCGCAAAAATCGCTCAAAAACGGCCTGTTTTTTCACATGGACTATGCGGGGGTTCAAGCATACCCTAAAATATAAAATCATATGCAACTTTACAAATTGCAAAATTAGATTACTACTAAAAAATAGAACCAGAACTAATCAGAACTAACAACCCTTTTCAAAAGGGTGTTAGTAAACCTAGATTTTCCAAGTTCACTTTTAACCAAAACCATTCCTGCAAAGGTATATTTATCCCCTAAAATGTAGAAAATCATATTCAACTTAAAATTGTTAAAAATACTTGGATGTTTTAGGATATCCCAAATATGGTATTAATTACCATAAAACCATCGTTTAGAGTAAGTTTTGATAAAAAGAACCACCCCTGAAATTAAAAGAAAAGACACCCGCATCATAAGGAAAATTAAATTAAATCTTAGCTTATTTAAAAAAGTTTTAGCTTTGTGTTTTAATCCAAGTGTATAAAACAGCCATTCTTAGATTTTTAAAGTTCACTTTTAACCAAACCACCCCTACAAAGCGGTACATTCATTCCTAAAATGTAGAAAATAATATACAAATTTTAAAATTGTAAAAAAAATATTTAAATGTTTTAGGATATCTTAAATATAATATAAACATCTTAGATGGTTTATGATCAAAACTTACTTCGTAAAGTAATTGTACATATGTTTCGTATTGAAATATATGAATATATTTATCTACAGTTCCATATGATTTTATACATTTCAGGGGATGAATTTACCCCTTGCAGGTACAACTTGATCAGAAATTAACGCGAAAATCTAAGAATTCCTGATTAATATACTTGAGATGAAAAATATGAGGTCAAAATGCTTTTACATAAGCTAACATTTTATTTAATTTTCCTCATAGTAAGGGTGTCTTTACTCTTAATTTTGGGGGTGGTTTATTATCATAACTCACTCTGAGCGTTAGTTTTATGTTAAGATCATATTTATGATATCCTTAAACATAAAAAAATTAACAATTTTAAGTTGCATATGATTTTATACATTTAAAGGGATGATACCCCTTGCAGAAGCGGTTTTAGTTGAAAGTGAACTCAAAAAATCTAGGTACACCTACCTGCTTTATATACTTGGATCAAAAAAATACAAAACTCGGCATTTTATTTAATTTTTTCTATTGATATCGGTGGTTTCACCTTTAGATAAGGGTGGTTAATTAACATATACATTTATTTTTTATTAGACATGTCACGAAAAATCAGAGGTTTTGTTCCAGTTTTTTAAGTTGCATATAATTTTATATATTTTAGGGGATGACTGCATCCCCACATAGTCCATGGAGGTTAGTTTACAACCTTTTAAGGAATGCATATGTATTATTTTATTTTTCTTAGATTTATTTGAAGCAAAAATCGCAGTAAGAATAACTTTAATACCATTGCAATTTTCGCAATTTTTCAGATTTGGCGACTTTTCAACCCCTGAATAGGAATGAGTTTTAAAATCTGCAAAAAACGAAAAACAACCCTTATCCTAATTTTTTGCGAGGAGTAATTTGGTATAAAATTCATATTTGTATGTCTTTTTCTCACCTCTATGTGAATTGTAAAAAAACAGGCAGTTTTTAAGGTCACTCTTTCCTGTCGAGGATAGTAGACTATTTTATTTTTAACCATAATTTTTTATAATATATACTAAAAATTTCGTAAAAACTTTTTTAACTAAGTTGTATGTCATTGTCATCAGTTTTGAAAAAATACTTAAACATCAAGTTATTAACGGTTGTTAGGTTATAAAAAAATTATACATAATATGACCAAAAAAATGGACGGGAAATATGGGGACGGGAAATGAGGACGGAGAAGACTGTGACATTTTCAAAACCTTAAAGAGTCAGTAATGTCAACGGTACATATATGGTTAAAAATAAGATATTATTTGGTTTGATGTCCTCATAAACTACCCACTTTGCTATTTTGATCATTTTCAAATAAACGCAAACATGTAATTAGGACGGGTTCAAATATGATCTAAAAAATTTTTTGGTTTTCTTTACATTTATCTGGATTTCCGGGCTGCCACTGGATTTGTACGTAACACATTTTTAATCAGTCAATTTGCTAATATATTCCACTATAATATCCATTAAATATGCAGTTAAAGAAATATATAATATGTAGTCCAAAATAATCTTTTCGTATTAAAAATGTTATCAAGTGGATAAAATTTTACTTGTCATTTAAGCTAATACCTACTTATTATATTTCCATCCGTAATCGTACATTCATCACGTTCTTGTAGAAACACAATATCACACATAAAAGTGTGGAAAAGACCAGTGTAGTTGTTTTACTAGGACAAATAAATTTAATCGTACAAAAATGATTTTAAAATTTATTTTGGTGCTGCTAACAACTATTTTATTAAAAATCAAATCTAGTGAATCTTATAATATCCTTGTGATTTTCGGTCATACTGGTAAAAGTCACTACCAGGCGTTTGGTTCGTTTTTTATAGAGCTTGGTGCAAGAGGACATAACGTTACTATTTTAAGTCATGTACCGCTTAAAAGTTACAAGAATATTAGGGTAAGTTTAAGTATAATAATTAATAATTTCAGATTTTTAACCGCTTAAATCCTTAATAGGGCTATAGGTACTTAGTATTTAGTACTTAGCGATGGCCCATCTGGTCACAGATGTGCAGTTGGGACTATCAGAGAATGGTTGCGTGGGAGCCCTATTTGCTGACATTAAGAATGCTTATGAGAGTGTTAATCTTTATATTCTTGCTCAAAAAATGAAGCACATAGGTTTTCCTGTAATTGTTATTTAATCAATAAATAACATATTCCTTAACAAAAGTAATACTATACGCCTAAAAATAATGAATACTTATCACCCAAAAAAACCTTCGTAGGAATTCCACAGGGCTCAGTTCTTTCACCTATTTGTTTAATATTTATACACTAGATTTTTATTCAATATGGAACATGCATGTATCTTGTATACAATATGCGGATGACATTGCTGTTTATAGCGTGGAACCGAACCAAACAAGATCTAAAATTAAACTTAATTATATCACATACTGTTTAAAAAGATGGACCCATAACAACGGTTTCACCTTATCACCTAGCAAAACAACCGTGGTTTTCTTTACCCGACGAAGAACTGAAGCACAGAATCAAATAACTTTAAACGGTTTAACTTTCCCTGTAGCCAAGTCTATTAAATACCTTGAATAGTATTAGACTCCAAATTACTTTGGACTGATCAAATTAGTTACCTGGTAAATAAAACGGAAAAATGCATAAACTTATTAAGACAAATATGTACTTTTTCCTGGGGTGCTAGCCAGCAAACTGCCCTAATTTTTTACAGAGCATACATCAGGTCTATTTTGGACTACGGTTGCATTTTTTATGGCTCTTCTAGCAATACAAATCTTAAAAAACTAGATAGAATACAGTATAAAGCACTTCGAATTTGTTTAGGATTAATGAAATCAACTCCCAATGCTGTAGTGTTGGTTGAGTCCCTTGAAGCTCCTCTTTGGTGTAGAAGAGAATACCTTGCATCAAAATTTATTCTTAAGCTCTATACTAAGAATAATTTTTTGTTAAATAAATCCTATAACCTATATGTATCAAATCTCTCAAATACATACTGGGCCAAAAAAATTCCCCACTATAGCAAATGGATATGAAGATTGCTTACAATTTAATTTCATTGAAAAAGAAAACAAAGATAATAAAATGTTTTACGAAATTAACTACCAAACAATTTTTACTGTACCAGAAATCTTTTTCCCGAATATCCAATAGAAACAAATAGCGCCAAATTATTCTTTAAAGAAATATTATCAAGATATCCTAAGAATGCTATTATTATTTATACAGATGGTTCAAAAACAAAAACAATCTTAGTTGTGCCTTTTTATTGCCCGCTCATGAACTATCAACGGGCATTTACCCTAAATCCCGAGTTAACCATTTTTTCTGCAGAAGCAGCAGCAATTTTTTATGCTACACAATGGGCAATAACC